>PVHP010023395.1:0-27483 GCA_004024765.1 Zapus hudsonius
AAAGAAAGAAAGAAAGAAAGAAAGAAAGAAAGAAAGAAAGAAAGAAAGAAAGAAAGAAAGAAAGAAAGAAAGAAAGAAAAAGACAGACCAAGGGGAGGCATTTGGTGGAAATGGCTTCCCGGCCCCTGTCCTTCTCCAGTGTTCTGACTCTATTCTGGGCACTGACTTCTGCCTGGTCCACATGAGGCACTGGCCTCAGCCCCTGTCACAAGGTCAGCAGCCCTGCAGGTTGAAGGATCACGAAGCCAGGTCTACTGCAGGAGGCTCCCTGTCCAGTGGGGAGTCTAGAGGAAGTGGGTAGGAGGAAGAACCATGGTCCATAGGCACCAGACCTCCCAGGGCTGCGGGGGAATTACGCAGACAGCATCCTCACTAAGGGCATTCATTCCTGCCATTCTCATGTGTAGAAAGTGTCATGTCTCCACCGGAGCTGCCACCCAGAAATATCCCTGTGACTGCTGGACCCTGTGAGGTCAAAGAGCTTCCTCTTGCAGCTGAGACCTCCCGAGCCCCCGAGGTCAGCCGGCCGAGTCTTTCCGAGACACTGTTTCAGCGACTACAGAGCATGGATACCAGTGGGTGAGTCCCTACCTGAAGGGTCACCTGGGAGGCTGGCCCATGCCCAGGACCAGCACCTAGCCGTGCCCAGGCTCAGAATCTAGGGAGCATGCTGGCTTTCAGCCCTAGAGAATGATGGCTTTATTCCTATAAAAGAAATCTATGTTCATTTCCATCTATTTCATTACTAGCAAGATTGGGGGCTGGAGAGAAGGCTCAGCAGTTAAAGACACTTGCTTGCAAAGCCTGCCAACCTGGGCCTGGTGCCCATATAAAGCCAGATGCACAAAGTGGCGAATGCATCTGGAGTTTGTTTGCAGTGGCTGGAGGCCCTGATATGTTCTCTATCTCTCTTTTTCTCTCTCTCTCATAAATTTTAAAAATAGCAATATTGAAAGACAATTTCTATGTTTATAGCCAAGACTCTATGCCATCTGTCCTACCAGCCCAGGTAGTTTTATGATCCTTATATATGAACCCTTTGTCATCATCGTTGTGGGGAAAATTTCTGTCTTCTCAT
This sequence comes from Zapus hudsonius, assembly GCA_004024765.1. Lineage (NCBI taxonomy): Eukaryota > Metazoa > Chordata > Mammalia > Rodentia > Dipodidae > Zapus > Zapus hudsonius. The sequence goes on from PVHP010023395.1 coordinate 1,079, forward strand.
TTGTTGTCTGTTTTCTAAGAGTCTTGGGGGGTTTGGGGTCCTTCAGAAGAGTCTCAGTCATTCTCTTTGAGAGGGTGAAGTCACCATGAGCTGGGGGTGGGGCTTGGTTGGCAGAGTGTTTGCCTGCCATGCAGGAAACGTGGACCTGATTCCTCAGCACTGCATAAAGCACCTGCCCATAATCCCAGCACTCAGGAAGTAGAGGAGGAGGATCACAAGTTCAAAGTCATCCTTGGTTACATAGGGAATTCAAGGCCAGCCTGGGATACATGAAACTGTCTCAAAACAAATTGCTTTATGTTTAGAAAGGTCACTGCCATTCTGTGATCGTCACCGATGTTCCTAAAGCATTTTCCGTGGCATGGCAGTTCACTCTACAAGATTATACCAGCAAAGGGAGGGGTGAGGGACCCCTCCCTTTCTCCATGTACTCTAGGGCCCAGGCAGTCCAGCACGACTGTCCACACTCTGACCACCCCCACTCTTCGTCCCCCTTGGACCCCAGAAAGGCACCACAGGTTTGGGGCTTCTATAGATTTTTCTAACTTTATTTGGGGGCCTTTTTTTAGAGGTAGGGTCTCACTCTAGCCCAGGCTGACCTGAAACTCATTCTGTAGATCCAAGCTGGCCTTAAACTCACAGCAATCCTCCTGCCTCTGCCTCCCAAGTACTGGGACTAACGGTGTACACCACCATGCCCAGCCAAGGGCTTCTATAATAGGGAGAACAGAGCTAAATGACCTGATTCATATGAAGTCCATAAAGTGCTAGGGGAAAAGCTGGCCACCAAGAGCTGGAGGCCAGGGAGCCATGGTCTGGGAGGGTAGGTGGTGGTGATCAGGCAGCTCAGACTGACCAAGAGGAGGTACGTTGTGTGCCAGGGTTAAAACATGCAGACAGCCGGGCATGGTGGCACACACCTTTAATCCCAGCACTCGGGAGGCAGAGGTAGGAGAATCGCCGTGAGTTCAAGGCCACCCTGAGACTAAGAAGTGAATTCCAGGTCAGCCTGGACTAGAGCAAGACCCTACCTCGAAAAACAAAAATAAAAGAAAAAAAAAGGCAGGCCCTGTACACTGACCATTCTTGACGCTGTTGACCCAAGTGCCCTCAGGTCGGGCATGAAGTCGATTGGTCACGTGGAGTCATGAGTCACATGTGGAAGGAGTTTGTTTCGGGTGGGAGGAGACTCCTTGACCCCTTCAGCACGTTCCGCATACCTACTGGAGGCTCTTATCACTTATTTCTCCCATGATTACCCTTTACCCCACAGCTGAGGATACAGCTCCTCTATACCAAAGAGGACACTGAAGGAGACAGGGTGTATTTAACTCAGAGCTCTACCTGCTGTGATGGCCCTTGGGAGGCTAAGGCAGGAGAATCACTGAGTTCTAGTCCAGCCTGGGCTACAGAGTGAGACCCTGTCTTAAACAAACAAGCAAATTAGGAGCATTTAACATGGAAATTTTACAGAGGTCGGAGCGGGGCATGGGGAAGAAGCAGGAGTTGCTGATGCCAGAGCACACAGCCAGGCCTTCATCTGCCAGCTCCCTCCCCTTCCTACACCTGTCAACCCACCCAAGCAGAAGCCAAGGGGCAAGAGAGCCCTCACCTTGTCCTGTCTGGTCTGCTGTCCAAAGCCTGAGAGGATGGAGGTGGGGAGAGAGATCTTGAGAAAAAATGGAAGTTTGTCCCCAACTCACCAGACTCAGCTCTGCCACAGCCCTTCAGATTTCTGCTCTCTGCCAGGGAGACCTCACCTCAGCTCTGCATATCACTGCTCCTAGGGGACCCTCCTGATGTCATAACATGAGACGGAGCTGCTCAGGCACACAGGGGCAGACCAAACACACATGTCTGTGCTCCCTCTTGGAGTCCCTTCCACCTTAGGACAGGGGACTATTGGGCACATCTACCTCCCAATGTTGGACCTAAAGGAAACCAGCTGGCAGAAGCAGCCCTGGCCTTATGGGCATTGATGGTGTCACCAGTGGTGTTCTGGAAGGATGCTCTCTACCACAGATCCACTCCAGAATTCTAGGAGAATATACTCTGAGTCCCTTGTAGAACTTTCCAGAAGCTAAACACAGCCTCGTTTCTTCCCTGAAACACCTCCACAGAGTCCTGCAGGGAGCAGGAGAGATCCTGACCCAACCTGGGCCTGATCTAGGCCCACCTGCAGCTGGCTGTCTCCCTGCTCCCTCCTGAAGAGGCCAGAGCACTGCCTCTGGGAGTGGTACGGGCAGTGAGGGCTGCACAGCACAGTGCTGCTTTGTGGTGGTGGGAAGCATGAGGTGCCATCATTCCAACACTTTGCACGTTTACTCCTGGTTTCCAGGATCTGTCCCCACATGAAGTCCACCAGCTCCTGCTGGTCCTCACTGGGCAGGGCCCACAGCTTCTGCATGGAGCCTGCACTTCCCTAGTCATGGGGAAGGTGGCCTGAAGACTGGACACATGAGAGCAGTGCCCATTGCCTTACATATAGGAGCCTTTGCATCACCATCTGTAGGATGGGGTAATGGAACCAACAGGAATAAGGGGGCCCTGCTAGGGGCACTTGTGTCCCTAAGGTCCAGTACGTTGACATTGCCTGACTGAAATCAGACAATCACATCTAATTCAGGTTGCTGGATGAATCAATACATTAGAACACATCCCTTTCCATGCTTTAATTATCAAAAAGCAAAGCACTGGGGGGGGTCTTTATGAGAAAAGCTCCCCCAACACTCCAAAAGAAAATCCTAACGGTGGGGCAGGAGCTGCATCTCCAACCTGAATGATGAACGTGAGGCCACCAGCCTAGTCAGCTGCCCTCTATCTTGGCACCAAGCCTACACATAGCCACTGGCTGCTGGCACACCTAGTCTCATTCCCGCCCAGAGACACCCATCAGCAATTCTCTGGGCACTTGGGGTGGTGCTTGCTGCACATTTCTGGATGTTCTGTGCTGTTTGCTACAGAGCTCAGGAGCCCATGATTTTCAGAGGTTGCTATGGTATGGTGATTACCCCTATTTTTGTGTGTTTCCTGAGATTTCCATCCCTCCACCCCACCCTACCCCAGGCTCAGACACTAGATGCAGTGAACTCTAGAGTATGTTATGCTCGGGAAATATTGGTATTATTATGAGAACTAAGACTCAGAAGTGACCTAGACAAAAAGCTGCTAAGAGATGAGATGTGGCATTTTGACCATGTCTTGGGTGACCACAGCAGTGGGATCCACCCTGGGCACTGTCTTTTGTCGGACCAGTGTGTATTCAATTTTTTAAAAAATATTTTTTATTTATTGATTTATTTATTTAGAGAGGGGAGAGGCAGGGGGGAGAGAGACAGAATGGGCACACGGGGGCTTCCAGCCACTGCAAACAAATTCCAGACACATGCACCTCCTAGTGCATCTGGCTTTACATGGATACTGGAGAATCGAACTCAGGTCCTGCTTTGCAGGCAAAACATCTTAACCACTAAGCCATCTCTCCAGCCCTCAATTTTTTTTTTCAATTGAAAGGACTGGGCCAGATCGGGGATGGCATTTGGGCAACTACCACCTACCTGATCCCACATCCCCACACAGACAGGCTGGGCATGGCAGTTTATGTCTGTCATACCAGAACTAGGAAGGCTATACTGAGATACACCAAGCAATCCCTGTCTCAGACTACTCAGCAAATAAAACAAAACAGAGAGACCTCACCACAGAGCCCGGGGTGACTCCAAACCTTGTCCATTGTGGCATTCCAGGTAGCGTTTGAGAATTTGGACTTGGTTTGAGGGCCAAAGCTACTTGCTATCTGTAAACTAGATTTGGACCCAGCTCTGTGAGGAGAGGAGATGGGGAAATAATCCCTCCACACACTTGCCAGCTTTCTGTCTCCTTAAAGGACAACCATCTCCCCAGCCCTATCACTTCCTTCCCCAGCACCCAAAGGTGCTCATCCCAAGAGAATCACACTGTGATTTACTCCATCGCCTCTGGTTTACCCCTCCGCCTCTGCAGCACCACCTAGGGGACCGTCCCACAGGTGGCCAAATCTCCTACAGGACCAAGTCTCACCCAGAACCATGAATCAATTTGTGGTTGTTGTGACTGGCGGTGTCCCCAAGGAGTAGGTAAAACAGACTTCTTTATTCCCCTTTCCTTCTTCAGGCTTCCAGAAGAACATCTGAGAGCCATCCAAGATTATCTGAGCAGTCAGCTCATCCTGGACTCTGACTTCCTGAAGACAGGCTCCAGCAACCTTCCTCACCTGAAGAAGCTGACCTCGCTGCTCTGCAGAGAGCTTCATGGGTAATGGAGGCCCCTGGGTCCTGGCAGTCAGTGGAGGCAGGATGAGAGAAGCCACATGGCATATCAGACAGTGGATAAATGGTGCCCTTGGGGGGGCATCAAGAGAAGGTGCTTATTAGAGTAACTTTGTGCTCACCTGTCTGTGCAAATGTCTCTGCTGCACTCTGGCCGGAGCTTAGAAAGCTTCATGCTTGTTTTCAGCTCTTGTTTTCCTAGACTCAGAGCTATGACTTGTGTATGAGGGTGTGGGGGTGCTGGGATTTGCTGTTGGTGTGCGTGTGTTTCCATCCTGGGGATGCAGAGCCTCATGCCAGGCAAGTGCTCGACCACTGAACTACCCTCCCCCAGTCTGCTTTGTTTTCTGACTGAAGTTAATTTGAGGCCACTTGCTCTGGGAAGGCAGAAGGTTGAGGACACTGCCCACTCTGGGATCTGGCACTTTGGACTTCTGCTGTCTCTCTTTCTCTGGCTGCTGCCGGCACACCCAACAAGCAGAGAAGAGAAGTGACAAGAAAGAAATGAGTTTTTTTTTTTTTTTTTTTTTTTTTTTTTTTTTTTTTTTGCGTGGGTGGTGATGGCTCGAGGTTTCCGGCAGCGGCGGTTTTTAAGGAAGATGATTCATGGGAACTTCAATTTTCCAATGTTGAGTTCATTGACTGAATTGACTAACTGGTAAAAATTCTGATTATTTTCTGATTCTTTTGACTTTACATCTTTTAATTTCATTAACCTTAAAATGAACTTCAGATTTAACTATACTTTCATTGTTTGAAGTGAACAAGGAAGGCTGATGTACTGTTTGAGGAATTAGCAAGAATATTTTTAATTCTTAAAGCTTGGGGTGGAAAAGCACTACAAAGCACCTAAGAGAAGTCTCAAAGAGCCAAAACATCCTCCCAAACAAAGGGTCAACATTTTAGCTGGAAAAACATTTTACACCGGTAGGTCTTCTAGCATAGGTGGTTTTGTGTTTTGATACACTCATGAAGGTTTCGAGATTCTCTTGTCAATTTCTCGGCAGCTGGATGAATCTTAGCTTAGTTCATACTCAAAAAAGAACCTTTCTTCGTCAGTAATCAAATTCAACTTTGCATTTCAAGGTTCTTAAAAGCACAGCAGTACATTCAGTAAATTTGACAAATAGTGGCTGTGACAAATCAAGCAGTCATTAAATTGGCCAGTCATTAATTTCAGTGAATTGGCTCCCAGCTGATGCCACTCCATAGCCAAGACGAAGCCCAGCTATCATTTTTATAGGGCTCCGTGGTATTTTATTCCATTTGACGCTGCCGTTACAAATCATTTATCACCAGGGGAAACACACACACAAATTACACTTTCATTTCTAAAAGCATTATTTCATGACAGCTGATAATAAGCTACTCTTTCAGCACAGACATGGACCTGACCTTAGCTCCATCCTTGTTGAGAAAGAAATATGTTTTTAAGTCTCTCTGCTGAGCTTTGCCTCAGATACAGGTACATTGGCACCTTCCCCAAACACTGCATCTCCATAGTGACAGAAGCTTCCCTAAATTGCCTTCTTCTTTGCTACATTAGCAAAGACTTCCTCCAGCATTCAATAGCCTCTACTGTAGAAGTTAATTTCAACTTTGCTGGAATGTTCTAAATTCCCCTGCACACTTTTCTTCACGTTCGTAGATTAAGCGACAGCTAGACGTGGAGACGTGATTTAACTGAGGGGTGGGATTTTAGAAAATCTTAGATAACAACAAACTTATGTTTCCCGTTCCCTCTGACATCCATGCAGACGCTCTCCGGTGAAATTATAAACACAGTGTTCAGTTTGACTTGATTTGAACAAATCGTTTATCCAGCTATTCATTCATCCATTCATTCACTCATCCTTTAGCAACATGATGGGAGGAAAACCCAGAGTCCTGTTCTGAGTGCTAAGACACAGTGAAGACAAGTCAGTGTCAGAAAACTGCAAATTAGCAATAGATAGATGCATGATCTAAGAGGTAATATTTTAAATTTTCTTTCCTTTTTGTTTGAGACAGGGTCTCCCATACGTAGACCTACTTTGCACTTTCTGCCTTACCTCCATAGGCCTGGGCATATAGGTATACACCACCATACCCAGCTTAAAATTTCATTTTCTGGAAAGGAATAGGATACTTCCTTAAGAATGCAACATGCAAAGCCTGCTGTGGTGGCCAGCATCTGTAATCCTAGCACTTGGGAGGCTGAGGTAGGAGGAAGATCATAGTGAGTTCAAAGCCAGCCTGAGTTACAGAGTGAGTTCCAGGTCAGTCTGAGCTAGAGTGAGACCCTGCCTCCAAAAAAAAAGTCGGGGGAGGCTGGGATGGTGGCTCAGCAGTTAAAGACACTTGCTTGCAAAGCCTGCTGGACCAGGTTCACTTTCGCTAGCCCCCACCTAAGCCTGGATAGAGAGTGGCAATGCACCTGTGACCCCAGCATACTTGCAACAATGTGAGATGAGGTCAGGAGACTCACAAGCTTGTGGGCAAGGCTCCTTTGCATTGGCAAGAGACCCTGTCTCACAGACACCTCAAGGTTGTCCTCTGACCTCCAAATACGTGCAGTGGCACAAATGCACCCATACACACACATGTAGCCAGGCATGGTGGTTCACATGTGCAATTCCAGCTGACAGGGGGCAGAGGCAGAAGGACTGCTAAAAGTTCAAGGGCTATATAATGATGAAGGAATTTGGGTTGTCTTTGAGCGCTACAAAGCCATTCTCAGCTCTTGGTGGGCTGTCACTCAGGATTTTAGGGTGCTGGAAGCTCACAGTCACGCAAAACATGCACTGAGTCAGTGGCCACCAGGTTCTTGACAAAAAATGATATTCAGACTTCAAAGGGGTAAGTTTAGAAATAGTTTATTGTAGAGCTTGTAGAGCTTTAGAGAAGGAAGAAGACAGAGTTCCTGCTAGGAGACAGGAGGGGGTTCCAAGAAGTAGGAAAGCCCATCTAGAGACCCTAATTGGGGTTTTTGATGGGAGTTCACCGGGTGGTGGCTGAACTGTTAGTCCAGCCCAATGCCAGGAGTCCAAGTGCTGCCAGGTTTTTTGAAAACAGAGTGACCTCATCTCTTAATCGTCTCTTCTAGGAAAGTAAGAGAAAGGGAATGGCCGATTCTCCCCTTACATTCCTGGCCTCTAGTATGATGGAGGCTTCAAGGACTCCTTTAGGGAGAAGGGAATAAGAATGGCCCAGGTTCTTCCCATATAGGCTCAAGGACATTCCTCACTTTTACTTTTGGGCCATCACCCCTAATCTGTCTCATAGAGTACTATAGAGAGTTCCGAACCAACCAGAACTAGGAAGTGAGACCTTGCCTCAGGACACACATGTCCACAGATGCGAGGGAGAGGGCTGCGGATCTAGCTCAGTAGGCACATGGCTTCTTACTCACAAAGCTCTGGGTCGCATCCCCAAGACCAATAAAGCTGGCATGCTGACACATGCCTGTAACCCAGCACTGGTGAGGTGGAGGCAGGAGAATGAGAAGTTCAAGGTCATCCTCAGCTACATAGCAAGTTCGAGGACAGCCTGAGATGCATCTGACCCTGTCTCAAAGAAAACAAAATGCTATGTGTGCCAAAGCAAAACCCATTATACTTGACAGAAAAGCATTAAATCGTCTCTTCAAACTGTTTTTTTCCTTGAGATAGTCTTGGTATGTAGCCCAGGCTAGGTGAAAATGCTAGATCCTCCCATACACAGCCACTTGAATATCTTTAATTAACTTTTTAAATTGATTTTTAAAAAATATTTTATTTAGTCATATGTAGTGGTGCATTCTCTTAATCCCCACACTGGGAGGCAGAGGTAGGAGGATCGCCATGAGTTTGAGGCCATCCTGAGGCACCTTAGTGAATTCTAGGTCAGCCTGGGCTAGAACGAGACCCTACCTCGAAAAACCAAAAATAAATTTATTTATTTATTTATTTATTTATTTATTTATTTATTTATTTGAGAGAGAGAGCGAGAGAGAAAGAGGCAGACAGAAAAAGAGAATGGGTACACCAGGGCCTCCAGCCACTGCAAACAAACTCCAGACACATGCTCCACCTTGTGCATCTGGCTTTAGTACTGGGGAATTGAACACGGGTCCTTCTGCTTTGCAGGTAAATGCCTTAACCACTAAGCCATCTCTCCAGCCCATTAAATGATTAATTTTTTAGCATAAATTGTAAAATGTGCCTTTCCCCGGGTCCCATTTCCCTGTGGGCCCTCCTCAGTAGGGTTGTTGGTGTTCACTGTGGGGTAATTAGAGCCTCTCTCTCTAGGGAGAGCTGTGTCTTAGGGCTCTTACAATCTACCTGCCCCCTCTCCTAGAACATTTTCACAAAAGGAAAGAGGTGCCTTTTGTTACCCATGGGCTACTTTGTGCCACATTTTTGCTAAAGCCCTCTAAGATAAAGAGACAGACCACAGGGAAACAAAATCAAAGGAAAGGGACTTTCCTTCTGAGTCTGGAGTCCTGGATTCAAAGGTTCCTGATGTGCTGGAGACTGAATGGAAATCTTGGGGAAATGAATGACCTCTCAGAGAAGTCAAGGAAAGCTGGCTCTCCCTCTGAGAGGTCCAGGCAGGGAACCTCAGCCTTTCCTAGTGTCTCTGCACAAGACCTGCCAGAAGACCCCCCCCCTTCTTTAGTCCCCTTGGACTTGCAGCTCTCTTCAGGATCCATTCCCCTAGGCTGGACAAGCTTTCCTGGGATCCTGTAGACAGTTACTTCCACTGAGCTGCACCCTGGCCATGAGACGGCTATTCCAAAGCCAGTCAACTCAAACACCATTTTTGTACTCCTAAATTACTAAAATATTAAAATATGGCATCACCCAGTGAATGAATGAAATCGAATCTGAAAAATTGTGCCAGATAAAAGAAGAGATGATACTGAGGACTAGCCCGAGGGGAACTGTGAGGAAAGGATACCTGGAGCGCTGAGCACACTGGAGTAGCCGAAACCTAGTCCACTACATAAATGAGATCCAGAATTCAGCACTGACTACTGCACCAGGACACCTCATATGAACAAAGAATTGCTCCCAAGTAAAATAATGATAAATTTCCAACTATCCTACGCAAGAATTTCTAGAGGGGCTGAGTAGATGTTTGTTGCAGAGCTCTGATACCTGAGTTTGGTTCTCCAGACCCCATGTAAAAGTTGGAAGTTGAGGTAGGTCTCTGTAATCCCAGTACTGATAGGGGATCTTGGGGTTCATGAGGGGGTCTCCCCAGATTCATGAAGCCTAAGTTTGGGTTCTGTCCTAACTTTAATAAAGAATTAATAAAGATGAACTCAAGAAGGACAATTTGTGAATTATTAAGTTTATTAAGGGAGAAAACCACAAATCGTGGGGTTTATTTAAGGGGAATTGGAATCTAGGAAGGAGGGATAGAACATGCTCTTGTGTGGAAAACACTGCATAGCTTATTTAAGAAGGATTGAAGTTTAGGGAAAAACTGGAGCAAAGCTGCAAACACATGGAGACTAATTTGTAAACTGAGGCTTTTAAAGAGAGATCTGAGTGGAGCCACAAGTATGTGGCATTTATGGGAGAAACTGAGGCTCTGAGGGAGGCTTGAAGTAGAGCTGCGATCACCTGGTCAGTTAGGGAAACTGAGGCTTTAGAGACAAAGGAGACATACATGGCATTCTGGGGTGCTTTCCTGTGCAGTGAAGTCAGAGAATGAGAGTTTAGGGAAGAATAGCTGGGGGGAATCTACTTAGAAGGAGCACACATGGCATCTGCCTTCCCGTGGAGGGAATCAAGAGGGAAGACGGTGAGACTAAGAAGTGAGGAGAGGAGGATATCCAGCTGACTGGGGATGGGGAAGGGGGGCAATGAGGAATTGGGGATAACAACTCATCGTTGGCCCACTAAACAATGTAACTCATTATGGACAATAAAAAAGGGAAAAAAAATAAGGAGAAACAAGTAATAAAGAGACTGATACTCATGGTCACCCCAGGTTTCAAGTAGCAAGCCTAGAGTTAGTGGGAGCATGCACGGGGTAGATCTAGAGTGTAGATAGGCACGTGGAAGATTCAGAGACCGTAGGAAAATTATACACGTCATTTAAAATAAGAGCCACCCCAAGCTATAAAGCAGAGAAGTTTATATTGAGAGACAGGGAGATGTTCTCCCACCCCACCTAACCAGGCTGTAGGGGTTAAACTCACATGGCTCCAAGGAGAGCAGAATAATAGTGGAGACACTCATGCATAGAGGGTCCTGAAAAAGGAAGGGAGGGAAGGAAGGAAGGAAGGAAGGAAGGAAGGAAGGAAGGAAGGAAGGAAGGAAGGAAGGAAGGAGAAAGAAAGAGAGAGGAGAAAGAGAGAGACAGAGACACAGAGAGAGGGAGAGAAAGAAAGGGGGAGAAGGAAGGAAGAAAGAAGGAGAGAGGGAGGAAGGAAGGAAGGAAGGAAGGAAGGAAGGAAGGAAGGAAGGAAGGAAGGAAGGAAGGAAGGAAGGAAGGAAGGAAGAAAGGAAGGAAGAAGGGACAAGAGACCACAACCTTTACAGTGTCAGATTCAGGTATGCAAGGGGAAGACCTGATTGGTTAGTAGATTTGGAGGGTGGATCCCAGTTTGGGCTGCAGCTAGGCTGTGGGCTGCAGAAGGCGCTATAGATCAGTCTTCCAGTTCTGCTCGGGAGAAATGGCATGTGGAGTGGCAGTTCCTGGTTCTCTCTGGGCCTCAATCGGAGACTGCCTAAAAGAAGCTAGCTTTCTCCTCTTCTTTTTTTTATGGCAAGAAAAAAGGCTGAGACAGGAGAATGTCCCAGAAGCTTCTGGAGCAGTGAACAATGAGACCCTGTCTCAAATGAGCTCAGACTGCTCTTTGCATATCTAAGGCTGGAATTCCAGACCCACCCCAGAAACACCTTAGGACTGGAGCCTAGGATCCAGCCAAGATGGCACGCCCTCCAGTCAGACAGCTGGGGAAAAACTCTTGAATCTCTTGGGGGACATTCATTCAAACTACCACACCATCAGTATTTTCACTGTTGTTATGTAAATTAAAAAAGAGAAAATAGGGCTGGGGAGATGGTTCAGTAGTTAAGGAGCTTGCCTGCAAAGCCTAACAATCTGAGTTCAATTCCCCAGTACCAACATAAAGCCAGATGCACAAAGTGGCATCTGCATCTGCAGTTTGTTGGTGGTGGCTAGAGGCCGTGGCGTGCCCATTCTCTCTGTTTCTCTATGCTTACAAATAAATGAATAAAAATATTATTAAAAAATAAAAAAAGCGAGAGAAAACACGGGGCTGGGTGATGACTCAGAGGTTAAAGGCAAATGCTTGGAAAGCCTGATGGTCCAGGTTCAGTTCCCCAGATGCACAAAGTGGCGCATGTGTCTGGAGTTCATTTGCAGGATCAGGAGCCATTGTATGTACCCATCCTCACTCCTCTCTCTCTCTCTCTCTCTCTCTCTCTCTCTCTCTCTGAAATAAAAATGTTTTTGTTAAAAAGATAAAACAAGCAAGCAATGAAAACAATGCAGACGAGATAGTGCAGAAGCAATTCTGAACAGTGCTGGTGGCCTGATCAAGGGTTGGCAATATTGATACAGAGCCATAGTTTCTGAGTCCAACTTTATAATTAGTAATAAGAGCAACACGAACAAAGCTGCTGCACACAGTCTTTTTATGGTAACAACGATCTCAAAATAACTCAGATAGCCAGTAAATTAATTTTGGTACGTTCTCTTGACAGTATTTTGAAATCCTTAGAATGTAAAAAAAACATGGAACAACATGGATAGTTTTTGATGAAATAATACGTGAAAAAAATCTAATTTAAAAAGAAAAAAATGCTGACAATGCTTACTTCGCCCCTCAGCTGTTGTCAAAGACCCAGCCCCCCAGCACCTGGAAATCGCATATTTTTAAAATTTATTTGCAAACAGAGAGAGAGAGAGAGAGAGAGAGAGAGAGAGAGAGAGAGAGAGAGAGAGAGAGAGAGAGAGAGAGCACGCGCCAGGGCCTCCTGCCACTGCAAACAAACTCCAGACACATGTGCCACCTTGTGCGTCTGGCTCTATGTGGGTGCTGGGGAATTGAACTCAAGCCATCAGGCTTTACAAATAAGCGCCTTTAACTGCTCACTGAGCCATATCTCCAGTCCAGAAATTGCACATTTAAAATGTAGTTTCCAGACCAGATCATGTTGGAGCCCAGACACTTGCATTTTTAAATAAGGTATGTGTATATTTCCTATAAACACTGCAGGTTGAGAACCATGGAATCCTAAGTGATGTCACAGTACTTATAGAGACCAAATTTCCTTCAGGCTACATAGTGTCTGGTGATTAAGAGAAAGCCCTGGAATCCTGGGTTCTACACGTGCACTCCATTCTGATGCTGATGTACAGGGTGGGGGATAGGGGTGGGCGGGCCATGCTGGCAGGCTGGCCTGCTCTTTGCCCGGGCTTGTCCTTCTGGGAAGGACTACTTGGTTTGTCAGACAGGGGTGTGACTGTGTCTCCAGCTCCACTAACCTCTGAACTTCACCTTGTCCACCAGGGAAGTTGTCCGGACCCTCCCATCCCTGGAGTCTCTGCAGAGGCTGTTTGACCAGCAGCTCTCCCCCGGCCTCCGTCCACGACCTCAGGTACAGAGGGTCTTGGGTTAGAAAGATGAAATTAATCCACCAGGGAGGGAGGTTGAGTTAGCTGGCGTCCCAAGGGCTCCGGGGGAAAATGGTAACACTACCCACACGTGTTTGTTGGGATATGGGACAGTAGGCTTTCCTGTAACCAGCTTCTGATCTGCTACAGAAGGATTTCAAACTATGCGTCCATCAGCCAACCTGTTTGTTTAGTGTTCCCGCCATTTCTCATCAGACCCTTAAAGAAGGAAAAGAAGAGATACCAGTTATTCATACACTTGACCCCACTCCCCGCCTGTGCTCCTGGCAAAGGTCACATTCGCCATTAAAAATAGATCTGTGTTGGGCTGGATAGATGAGATGGTTCAGTGGTTAAGAGATTTGCCTGCAAAGCCTAAGAACCTGGGTTCAATTCACCAGTTCCCACGTGAAGCCAGATGCGTTTGCAGTGGCTGGAGGCCCTGGTGTGCCCATTCCCATATATTCTCTCTCTTCCTCTCCCTCCCTCTCCCTCTTTCTGTCTCTCTCAAATAAATAAATCCAAATATTTTTAATAATAGATCTGTGTTAAACAAATGAATAAACTAACAGAGTCCTTGACAAAGTTAGAGTTAAAAATCGAAATAAGAGCTGGGGACTCTGTATCTTAGCTTTGTCTCTGAAAGTAAAATCCATAATGGGAGAGAGAGCATGGTCTTCCCCAAAGGGGAGGAGAGAGGGAGAGCAGTATCTCCAAAGAAAATATAACTTGCCACAAATATTAGGCAGATAAATGTGATTTTAAAAATAAAACTCCAACAAGTAAGTGAAAATGTCCCTATGATTTCTACTGGTATATGTATTTGGGGGTTTTGGAGAGAGTCCTTATGTAGCCCAGGCTGGTCTAGAACTCGTGATCCTCGGGCCTGGGTGCTAGATTTCTAGATTTACAGGTTTGTACCACCACACCTGTAATGGGAAAGGGTGTCAGCAAGTCTACTCACTGCAATAGGGGTGAAGGCATCTCTGCTGGTATCTTAAGATAGCCTCCATGGATTTCTATAAGTGCTCAGAGAGGGTCCTGCCAGAGGATGGGGGCTGCTTCTCTGCTGGTGAGTTTTCTGAAAGGGATGGTCTGTCCCTTGGAGATTGCATGGGCACTGAGAGATTTTGACATTGCACTCTTGCCTCGGGGGCCTGGGGAGATGGCTCAGTACTAAAGGCACTTGCTTGCAAAGCCTAAAGGCCTGGGTTTGATTCCCCAGTGCCCACATAAAGCATAAAACCAGAATGGCCCATGGGTCTGGAGTTTGTTTGCAACAGCAAGAGGCCCTGGTGTACCCTACCCCCGTCTTAAATAAGAAATAAGTAAATTAAAAAATATATTTTAAAATAAATCAAAGTGAAAACGGAAAATCAGATGAATGTAGAGAGCTAGAGAAACAAACAAACAGGGTACAGAGCAGAATTCTGTCTACATTGCAGGAGTTTCTGTGGAAAGATCTTCCCCCATATTAACTTCCTGTGTGGAAAGAGAGCATGGTAGAGCCGTGTGGGACCAGGATCTAAGGCTTCAGGTAGAAATCAGGACAGGATCTAAACCCAAGGGACCACTGGCCAGGGGACTTGAGTTGTGGGGGTGTTAAGTCTTGCCCTTTACTGGGAGTCTGTGGAATAAGCAGGAAAAATGGTACATGCCTTTATCACGTGTGTACATTTTATCACGTGTGTACACAGGAGGGAACCTCACAAAATGTGGGGCTCAGAGAAACCTCCCCACCCCCATGACGGAAATGTTTGAGGCCAGTCTGGGAAGAATAGCAAGAACCTTTCTCATAAATCAAAAAGAAGTGAACTGGAGAGATGGTTCAGAGGTTAAAGGCGCTTGCTTGCAAAGCCTGATGGCACAGGTTCGATTCCCCAGTGCTCACATAAAGCCAGATGCACTAAGTGGTGCATGCATCTGGAGTTCATTTGCAATGGCTGGAGGTTCTGGCACACCCATTCTCTTTCTCTCTCAAATAAATAAATATTAAGAATTAAAAATAAGTAAAAAGAGGTAAAAGGGGGAAGAAAAAGTGGAGAGCCATGCCAGAGTCTGTGCACAGTGACCTTACCTAGTGCCAAACCAAGTAGATGAGGCAAGGGCAGAGAATGGGCTTGAGGACCATAGCCTTACTGATGGAGAAGGCTGTAGATCTCACTTACAAAAGGACGGCTTCTCAGAGCTATTCCGGGTCTGCAGTTTCTCTGAATAGCCATCTTGAAATATGCCAAAGAAGAATATTTTGAGGTGGCCTATTTTGGTCTTCCACAGAGTGTTTTTGCAGAGAAAAATGTATTTGTGTTCTATTTATAAAGCTGAAAAAAAATTGTCAGGGAAATAATTTTCTTTTGCTTTCTTTGAAGTGAATGATGAGTTAATTTCTAGGAAAGTAAAAGCAGATTGAGACAAAACAGGGGCTCTGCCAGACTCCAGGGTTTAGGTCGTTTGAATAGAAGAACACACCCCAAAATCTTTGAAGTGGATAAAGAGAGACCAGGCCTCCAGAGATGGGTCCACAGCAACCAGAGAGAGGGTGCTGTCCATTTTAATGTATGCAGAGCAGTGACAGACTGGAGGGTGCCAACAGACCTAGAGCCATCTCCCCAGCCCACAAATGCCATCCTTTTTTTTTTCCCTTGGTTTTTCAAGGTAGGGTCTCGCTCTAGTCCAGGCTGACCTGGAATTCACTATGTAGTCTCAGGGTGGCCTTGAACTCACGGTGATCCTCCTACCTCTGCCTCCCGAGTGCTGAGATTAAAGGTGTGCGACACCACGCCCGGCCCATCCTTTTTTTAAAAAAATATTTTATATATTTATTTGAGAGAGAGAGAGACAGAGAAAATGGCACACCAGGGCCTCCAGCCACTGCAAAGGAACTCCAGGCACATGTGCCACCTTGTGCATCTAGCTTTACATGGCTACTAGGAAATTGAACCCGGGTCTTTAGGCTTTCCAGACAAGCGCCTTAACCTCTGAGCCATCTCTTCAGTTCCCTTCTTGATGGGCCTTCAGACTTTACAGTGGAAAGTAGCAAGCCGAGGCGGAGAGCAGAGGAAGGCAGGCCTCCCTCACATCTGAGCTCAGGATCTCAACCTCCCCCCAACCTGGTCCTCTGTTCTTTTGCTGTGGGTGGGGGTAGTGACGTTCTATGTGGCGGGGATGGGAAAGGGGCGAGGGTGACTGAGGTTCTGGCATCTGACAGAGGGCTGACTCTTACCAATACCAGGCCCTTCCCTTGGTTACGTAGAGAAGTGTCAAATATAACCTGGTCAAAATAGTTGCTGATCTGGGTGGTGGGGAGAACCCTGAGTCACTCAGCTCATGAGAAAGGAGAGTCAATGGAGCCTGCAAAATCCTTTAGGAGTATAGCTAAAGCCAGGCCTAATGACATAGGCCTATAATCCTAGCTACTCAGGAGGCTGAGAAGAGGGGAGGGCAAAAGTTCAGGGGCTGCCTGGGCTATAGAGTGAATTCCAGGTCAGCCAGGACAACTTACTGAAACTTTATCGCAAAATAAATAGTTATGTGTTGTAGAGATGGCTCAGTGGTTAAAGAGATTGCTTGCAAAGCCTGACAGCCTGAACTCCATTCCCCAATACCCATGTCAAGCCAGACTCACAAAGTAGCACATGCGTCATTTATTTTGCAGCAGCAGAAGGCCCTAGCATGCCCGTATTCTTATTCTCTCTGTCATAATATATTTTTAAAAAGTAGTTCAAAGAGGGCTGGGGATGTAGCTTAGTAGTAGAACCCTTGCCGAGTATGCGTGAGGCTCTAGATTCAATCCCCAGTACCATGCTGTATTAGTTACCTTTCTTGCTTCTGGGATAAAATACCTGACAGAAATCAGTTTAAGGAAGGATTATTTTGCCTTGTGCTTTGGGGCTACAGTTTATCGTGTCAGGAAAGTATGATGGCAATCGGTTGGTCACATGTGTCTGCAGTCAGGAAATAGAGAGTTATGAATGCTGTTGCTTAGCCAGTACCTGGGTGAAAATTTGACATCTAACACCAGTTTAACCAGGCACCATAGTACACACCTGTAATCCCAGCACTCAGAGGATTGTGAGTTTGAGGGTAATCTGGGCTCCATAGCAAGACCCTGTCTCATACAAACAGAAATCAGAACTAACCAACCTACCAACCAAAAGCAAATAAATGTGCCCAGGCAGACAGTGAGCCGGGGAGGTGGTAAAGGAGCATCGCTTGGTTGGTAGTTAGCTCTCCGTTCTGCATGGTGTTCAAGCTATTCATCCGTATGTCTGAGTTGCTGGCACTACTTCCAGAGGCACGGATGGTGTCTCGGTAGCTCTAACCCCTACACCAAGGTACCTTGTATGGCATAGAATAGATATTTTATTACTTATTTCAGTTTCACTTTTCCTTTTTGCAGTGTTGGGGGCCTCATTCATGTTAGGCAAGCTTCTACCACTGAGCTGTACCCACAGCCTTGTCGATGGTTATTCTGTAAATAAATGCTTGAGATCATGAACTTGGTGTCAGGCAGACAGGGTACCAGTCCTACTCTGCCATTTATTAGCTGTGTGACTTCAGACAAGTAACCTCGGCTCTCTGGGTGCCTGTGTTTGCTCAACGAGTCCACATAGCATCCTGGATGGTCACTGTCCTAAGCGCTAGTGATGTAATGCTAAACACAGTGTTCTTGGTCCCAATTCTCAGGGAGTCTGTGTTCTAGCCAGGGAAACATACAGTGGACTCACCCATGAGAAGATGGCTCCTGCTTATGGTAACTGACAGGGAATACACTTGACACAGACGACTGGGTTGTTTGAGTTACAGTGGTCTTTGTGGGTCTGAATGACAAGGTACCGTTCCCAGGGGAAACCCACATCTCTGGACATTCCTTGACAAGTGTAGCTCAAGGCAGATGAGAAGTGAGGCTGGGAATGGCTCAGAGAGGGGCATCCAGGGCCTTCAGAGGCCGGGAATGGAGATCAGATGATGTTCTCCCTCCTGCCTGCCATGGGAGGTAGTGGTGAGGGTTTTTAGCAGTGGGGATGAACAGATTTGGGAAATGGAGCAAGAACACCAGTGCAAGAGACGTAGGAAGGTAGGAAGGTGATGATCCAGGATGCCCTAGAGTTTTAAGCATCTGAGTGGGTGAGGTGAGAAGCGCCGTAGGAGAGGCAGAGCGAGAGGGAAGAAGTGAGGATCTATTTTTTGGTCATGAAGATTTTGAGGTGCTTATATACACTCGCGTGTCCTCATCTGCAGAGGCGGTAATAATGGTACTGGATGTGCTCAGTGCCCACCTTCGGCTCACATGGGTTCTCTTGCTCACCTCCCAGGTGCCCAGTGAGGCCAATCCTGTCAGCATGGTGGCCAAGCTCAGCCAACTGACCAGCCTGCTATCCTCCATTGAAGATAAGGTACTTGGTGGTCGTGGTGGAGGGGTCCCCTGCAGCTCCTCTTGGCTTTGTCATGGTCCCCACTCTGCACCACCCATGCCCAGATCCCAGGCTCTGCATCCCCTTGACTCTGACCCTTCACTGCTACCCACAGGTCAAGGCCTTGCTACACGAGGGCCCTGAGTCTCCCCACCGCTGCTCCCTCATCCCCCCAGTCACCTTTGAGGTAAGTGACCAGGGCCGGGAAGCCTACTTTGAAGTTCCACCCTGTGGGGTATTCCAGTCCCTGTGGAAAAAGAGGTTTTGATTTGGGTAGTAAAAGGGCAAGGACCCCAATGGCAGAAAATGCCAGTCAGTGGGGCACCTACATGGGAAGGTCAACATTAAAATCGGTGCCCAGAATCATCAGAGAAGTCCCCACAT
Organism: Zapus hudsonius; assembly: GCA_004024765.1. Lineage (NCBI taxonomy): Eukaryota > Metazoa > Chordata > Mammalia > Rodentia > Dipodidae > Zapus > Zapus hudsonius. The sequence goes on from PVHP010023395.1 coordinate 19,803, forward strand.
GAGGAGGCTGTGAGGGAAGAGCTTATTGGCCCAAGATTATAAATTCTGTCCTTTAAATGGGGGCCATGGAGCCTGCTCACTGGCTGAAAGCGCTTGCTCTGGAAGCCTGGCGACTGGAGTTTAGCTCTCCAGAACCCACATAAAGCTGGATGAAAGTGTCTATAATCCCAAAGTACCTACGACAATGGGAGGTGATGTCAGGAGAATACCAAAGCCCCAGGGCCAGCTAGTCTGGTGTTCACCATAGCAAACAAGAAAGACCCTGTCTCAAGACTAGGAAGAAGGTGAAGACCTGCACACCAAGTTCATCCTCTGACCTTCACATGGGTGCCACAGTACACACACACACACACACATACATATACATATACGCCACACATGCTTAATGGGAGCAATGAGTGACATCAGACTGGAGACCCCCAAACTGGGTATAAAGTAGTGTTTAGGGGTCAGAAATGGTTTGAAAAACTACAGTCCTTAAAAAACGACTGGATTAGAATCTCCAGGTTTAGACCTAGAATTGTGCTTTTCTTTTTAAAAATTTTATTTACTTATTTGCAAGCAGAGAGAGACAGGAGAGAGAGAAACAGAGAAGAGAGAGAGGAAACTGTGCCAGGGACTCTAGCCACTACAAACAGTTCAGATGCAGGCACCACTTTGTGCATCTGGCTTTACGTGGGTGCTGGGGAATCGAACCCTGGGTCGCTAGGCTTTGTAGGCAAGCGCCTTAACTGCTGAGCTATCTCTCTAACCCAAAATGTACTTTCTTTAATGATCCCAGTGATTCTGCTGGATCCATCCCAGCCTGGTCCCACCTTCACGAGATGCCCACTATCCACCTCAAAACCCTCTTCAGCTTTAAAATATTTTGCAAGAGACAGATTTTCATTTTTGTGTTTTCTCTTTTCCTTTTTTTTTTCTTTTCCATTTTTTCATGTATATATGTACATGCTTGTATGAATGTGAACTCAGGTGTGCGTGCACATGAGCATACATGTCACAGATTTATGTAGAATTGATGTGGAAGTCATAGATTTATGTAGAATGCCTTTCTCAATCATTATCCACCTTATTTTTTCGTCAGGGCCTTGCACTGAATGTAGAGCCTTGCTAGCCAGGGATGCTCCCATCTCCGCCTCCCCAGTGCTGGCATTACAGGCCCTCACCACCATGCCTTTAGAAGAGTGCTGAGTCTCCAAACGCAGGTCCTCATGCTTGCTAAGCAAGCACTTTACCCATTGCATCATCTCTTTGACCCCTTTTTCTGATTTTTGTTTTGTTTGGAGGTAGGGTCTCACTCTAGCCCAGGCTGACTTGGAACTCACTCTATAGTTCCAGGCTGGCCTCGAACTCACAGTGATCCTCCTATCTCTGCCACCTGATTGCTGGAATTAAAGGCACATGCCACCATGCCCACCTCTGTTGTTTTGTTTTGTTTTGTTTTTTTTTTTTGGTTTTTCGAGGTAGGGTCTCGCTCTAGCCCAGGCTGACCTGGATTTCACGATGTAGTCTCAGGGTGGCCTTGAACTCACGCCGATCCTCCTACCTCTGCCTCCCTGAGTGCTGGGATTAAAGGCGTGCGCCACCACGCCCAGCTTGTTTTTGTTTTTAAGATAGGGTCTCGTGTAGCCCAGGCTAGTCTTAAATTCCTGATCCTCCTGCCTCTGTCGCTCAAGTACTCCACCATGCCCAGCATTTTCTGAACATGCTTAGGCTAGAGTCTTCTTCCTAATTACCAGTAAATGTTTAATTAGAGGTGGTAACAAGGCCCAGGAGTGTGAATCTATCGCTAAATTCTTTCTGGAAGTGGATGACACCTCAGATTAGTGAGTGTCATCACATTATCAATGAATGAGCCATCTTCTAATTCTTCGTCTGTTTCCTGCGCCAAGCGTGCTGGGGGAACAGCTGGGTGCACAGTGGGAGAGTTGGGCTCAGCTGAGTGTCAGCCATTTCCCAGGGTGCTGTGGACTGTGCATGTGTGGTTGGGGTGAAGGAGGCCCACGTGGGATGCTGACCGAGTTGCCCAGCCATGTGGACTAGACGCTCAGGTTGGCAGAACAAAAGCTCAGCCACCAAGCCAATGAACTTCTTTCCTCGGTGAAGGTAAAATCCGAGTCACTGGGGATTCCTCAGAAAATGCAGCTCAAGGTGGACGTCGAGTCTGGGAAACTGATCATTAAGAAGTCCAAGGATGGTTCTGAGGACAAGTTCTACAGTCACAAGAAAAGTAAGCCCCCTCCCCCCAAGCCGGGCATGCTTTGTGGTCTGCGGGAGCTCTTTGGATGAACAGTGAATGGGTGTCTGGAAAACATCTCACCAGGCTGGCATATTCCACCCCATTTGGAGGGCGGCCCTTGTCCTGGGTGCCTCATCCTGCCCACAGAATGCTTGTCCTGCTCCAAGGACATCTCTGGGGCCTCCCCTGCAGACTGCCCCATCCCTGGGAATGAGATTACAAGTCACTAGTCACAACTTGGAATGCCCCCCCCCAGTGGTCTTTCTGTGTGTGCACATGGCAGGTCCACAGGTTTGTGTGTGACTGTCTCCCCAACAAGAAGTCATTCTGAGCCCCCCTGGTCCTCACTGTGCCTGGACCAGGCACTGCACTGATGGTGAGGTCATGGCGCCACTGGCAAAATCAGTGGCAAAACACTGATTCTAATTGGTGCTGAAGTATGTGAGCTCTTCAACCAATCCCTGCAGGTTCCTATCCCAGCTCTGTCACTTTACAGCTCTGTGACCTTGGCCCACTCCTCTGGGCCTCAGTGGCCTCTTTGGTGAAGCTGGGGCAAGAAAGACCTCCTATCTCTGCCACCTGATTGCTGGAATTAAAGGCACATGCCACCATGCCCACCTCTGTTGTTTTGATTTGTTTTGTTTTTTTTTTTTGGTTTTGGAATGCCGTGGGCTACAGCCCAGCACCATCAGCGTCCCTGAGACCTGCTGTTCTCACACTCGCTGCAGCTGGGCCTGGAGTGCTGTGCCACACTCTCGTGTCCCACAGGAACTGTCCACACCACACTCTGTGGGCAGGACACCGGATCTGGGGCAGCAAGTGGACCCATATGGTTCCTGCCCACGTGGAAATTTTACCCTGGTGCATTGACTGGTGGATAAATACTCATAAATGTATCAGTGCTATGGGTTCACCACTCAGAAGTGCTTCGAAGAAGACAGAACAGCATGATGGGCAGAGAGGCAGACAGGGGAGGCTGACCCCTCAGAGAAAGGAGACATGAGCTGAGCTGTCCAGTTGAGAAGTGACCAGGCAGAGGGGCATTTCAGATGTGCAAACACCATGAGGTGGTGCAACAGGGACTTGAAACAGAACAGAGAGGTACCCAGAGGATGGGCGTGGGGCACTATTGAGGGCAAGTTGAGAGCTAGACAACATGTCTCCTGGGCATGATAACATTCTTCAGTATTTCAAATTTGATCTAACAGTTACATCAAGCACTTGAAAGGCCTTGGCAAACTGTAAGCAAGAGCCTACGTTAGATCTCATACTGACTTAGTAGCACTGGGAAGAAGGGGGCTCTTGGGCAACCACCCACTCCCTCGGGCCTGGCGCTCTACCACCTAAGTTCAGCTTTACCACCTGCTAGCCATATCACGCTGACCTAGTTACTAGTCTCAGAGTCTCATTTCTTCATCTCTAAAAGGCGAGTAACAAAGAATGTCCCGTGGCGATTGCATGAGGACTTCTGGGCTCATGATCATGAAAGCACCTTGTATCCCTCCCCCGACTGCACCGAGTGGCAGAGTGTCCAGGCAGGGGCCAGGGAAGAGGCCTATCTCCTCTCCTGAGCCCAGCCTGGGTGCTGGCCCTGAGATGGGAGGGAGGGATGCCTTAGGGACAGCAGCAAGACAGGGTTAGAGAGCCCCATGGCAGATTGAAGGGATCATGCAAGGGAGAACTGGTCTCTCTCTCCTTCTACCACCTGGAGTTTGTGGCAGAAACCAGGCCAGATCACCAAGAGAAAAGTAAACAGATTCATTCATGGTTTTATGAATCATGGGAGCCCTCAGAGGGAAGTGAGGACAGGAGGGAAGAGGGTTTGAGCAGTGTTGAAGACCTGGTGTGGGGAAGAGAGGAGAGCCCACAGACTGAGGACGGCAGGGTTCTGAGCTAACATAGGGCCCTGCTAGGAGCTCAGCCAGGCCTTGTGCTCAGGTTCTTCTCGGGTGGGTTTGTCCTTGAAGGTACCTGTGCTCCTCTCTCCACATTGTGTACACTGATCCTGTCATATAAAGATCATGTCACCTGCTTAGAGGAAGATCAGAAAGTCCTTCTGGTACCTCCCATCTCCTTGCATTTCTCAGTTTTCTTCAACTTAAAATACCCTATATGCCAAGTTGCTATGTTTCAGGGTAGTGGATCCTGCGCTTCAATCTGTAACCAACACAGTGAGGATTTAGCAACCCAGGACTTATTCCCAGCTTGTCAACTTGTGATTTTGGTCTAGTGACTTCTCTCTGGCCCTCAGTTCACCCTTCAGGGGCTTTTTGAGGCTTGAAAGGGTGCGTGGTAGCTGACATCAAGGGAATGCGTGGTACAGTTGACCACCGCCACAGACAACACAGTTATAACCAGTGTTGCTGAGAGGAGGGAAGAATGGCATGTGCTTGAGGGTGGGGAGGGGGAAACATTAGGAAGGAAAGTCTCTGCCTCTGAGGTAACAAGGTGTCATATTCTTGTAGACTTGAGCTCAAGGCTTCTGACCAGGGCTCAGCCACACGGTGCGTAGTTGGCAGGAGAAAGGAGGAGTTACTGAGGATTTGAGTGGGGGGGGGGTCCTGTGCTAGAAGTGGCAGGCTTAGAACAGTCTTTGTCACTTGTCCTGGGAGAGTGAGGCCAAGGAATCCATTAGATAGTAGGTGCACTGACCGTGTCCAGCTCCTGAGGACACGCTGTGTGCTTGACAGGTGCTGCGAGCCAATGTTAGGTGCTCTCGCTACAGCAACTGATCTATGATGTAGTGCACACACTCATGTGCTAGATGTGCCCATTGCAGTGTACACGCCAAATGTTCGCAGCACCCTCTGACCATTTTAAAAAAATAAAAGGAAAGGAAAGAAACATACAAGGGCAGCATGGCCACACCCACCTGGCTTCTGTCCTCCCCTACCTAGGTCATAGAGCCTAGCTCCGCTTTTGTCTTTTCAGTTCAATTTAATTTATTTGGTTAGTCAGATAGTTGGTTAGTTTAGAGACAGAGACTCATGTATCTCAGGAAGATGACTGTGAGCTTCTGATCCTCCTGCCTCCACCGCCTGAGTGCTGGGATGCACCATATGCCCAGCTCCCTTTCTGTCTTGACCTATCACATCAGAACATGACCCTTCCCCCCGGTGGGCTCTCTGCCTTGCACAGCCTAGACTCTTGACAGTTTTGGTGGTGCTGGTACTCAGCAGGTGCATTCAGGGACTCACATGCTCATAATTCCAGCTTCCTCAACACTCCTGTGTGTGTGTGGGGGGGTGTCTCTTGTTCATGCTAAATCCCCAGAGCCTAGAATAGTGACTAACACAGAGTAAGTGATCAGTACTGCATATGGGGGGTGGGGGTGCTAATGCATACTGGGAATCCCAGCTTTGAGGCTGGATGAGGCAGGAGGATCACTTGAGCCCAGGAATTTGAAGCCTGCTTGGATAATACAGTGAAATACCACCCTGTTGTGGTCAGCTTTCTAGTTGCTGTGCAGAAAGAACCCAAACAAAAGCGGCTTGTGGAGGAATGGGTTTATTTGGCTTACAGACTCAAGGGGAGACTCCATCCTGGCAGGGAAAATGATGGCATGAGCAGAGGGGTGGACATCACCTCCGCCACAGTACTGGGAACAGTGGCAGGAAGGTGTGCCAAATACTGGCAAGGGGAAGCTGGCTTATAACCCCATAAGCCCATCCCCAACAACAGAGCTCCATCGAGGTTGTAAAATCCAAATTGTCATCAGCTGAGGATCAATTACCCAGAACACATTCATTTGTTTGTGGGGGACACCTGGATCAAACTATGACACACCCTAAAGGAAGAAGGGAGGAGGAAGACAGGAGGGAGGGAGGAAGGGGAATTCCAGCCAGATATGGTGGTGTACGCCTATAAGCCTAGAATCCAAAAGCTGAGGCAGAGGGATGGTGAGTTTGAAGCCAGTCTGAGCTAGGTAGCAAGACATTCTCACACAAACAAAGTGAACACATGAATGAATGAATGAATGAGCTCTAGACCAAGTGAACTCCTCTATTGCCTGTGGCAGTGTCTTCAGGTGGCCTCTTTGCAGCTGGCACTAGGAGGCAGTATGGCTCAATGGTGCAGACCCCAGCTCCAGGACTTGGGAATACTGTAGTGATAAGTGACTTACTGACTGGGAGCTTCCGTGTCCCCTTGCACAGCAGGGATTCCTAAAGGGTGCTGGTGTGTGGGTAGGATGAGACATGTCTTTAGCACTGAGGGGCACACCACTATCCATGATTATGAGGTGTTGCCCACTGGAGTGAGCTGAGGCCACAGGCACTGGAGCTTCTCTGCCCTGCTAGTTACCAGTTCACCATAGTTTTCTACCCGTGGAAGGCAGTGCTATATGACGACTTCACTGAGCACCTGCCACAGACCAGGTGTTGACAGGAGGGAAAATGCATTGTCTAGAACAAATAATCAGAAATGAACCAAAAATGTTCCAGAGCAAGAAACTGTCTGTGAGGAGTTTCAGTAGGAAGGAAGACAGGGTGATAGGATGTGCCGTTTAAGCTGAGAGCTGAGTGGGGAGAAGTTACTGGCTGTGCAGAGACCAGGGACAGAGGCTCTGGGCCAGTGCCAAGGTGGATCAAGTTGGGAGCGATGAGGATGGCAGCTGGGACATCCTGGAAGCAGAGAATTGGCAAGCATGTGATTTCACTGAGCAGCAAGTCCCCTCCTGAGCAGGAGTGTGGCCTGATCCCCCTGCAATTCTGAGCATAAATTTCAAGAGGGAAGAGAGTAGGTGGGAATGGGGACCAATTAGCAGTCTATGATAATAGGAAGTGGTGACTTGAGTTAGGGAGAGATGAACAGAGTAGGACTGTTACAGATGAAGAGCCAGTCAAGCCTGCTTGGCCATGGGGGGGGGGGGGATGAGAAGGGAACAGACCTGAGGGCTTCTGGTTTGATTTATCTGATGTGGGAACGTGGGCCAACTACTGATCAAACAGGCTGTCACATTCTAGCAGTAGCCAGTGTCCTGTGAACAGATGCCAAGGAAAACTCAAAGTTTAGAGGGGAGGTGATTTGGGAAGTCCTGGAACATCTGGTTGGCTGTGGTCGGGAATCATGGCATGGAGCGTTGAGACGCCTCCTGCTGCTGCTGGTGGTGCTGATGAGATCCCCACACATACACTAAGTCCTCTTTCCTGCAGATGGCCTGTCCCTCACCAACCCAGAGGCCTGGCAGGCCTACTGTCCCATTCTCTCTCTCCCAAATAACTAGATACATTAAAAAAGAAAGAAAGAAAAGAGTACAAATTGGCAGGAGAGTTTGAACTAATGAAAATACTTGGTACTGGGCTAGGGCCATAGCTCAGCATGTGTGGGGCACTGAGTTCAACCCCCAGTGGTGCATGCATCTGGAGTTCTGTTTGCAGTGGCTAGATGCCTTGGCATGCCCATTCTCTCTCTCTCTCTCTCTCTCTCTCTCTCTCTCTCTCT
>PVHP010023396.1:0-27484 GCA_004024765.1 Zapus hudsonius
AATTATATTTGTAGCCCCATCTCTTGGTACATCATAGCTGGTCAAGAAATATAAGGTGAACTGAATTAAACCTGATGTCATCTTCTTTCTAGCTCATTTCTGTTCTGTCTGTGAAGTCTAGCATCTCTTGTAAAGCTTCATTAAGAAGATCCCCTCGTGATAATAAAGTCCGAAGCCAGGTACATTATCTGAGGTAGGCAAAAGCTTTAGGCAGCAAGTTCTCCCAGGACCTAAAGCAGGCAGATTCCCCTAGATACCACTTTACAGATACAAAGGGACGCCTTCCGGCTATCACAGTACTTAGGGACCTCGTGCTTTTCTGGATAAACACAGCAGCTATATTTGGATCAAGGGCAGGGATGTTTGTGAGAAGCTCCGTTGAGAGCATCAAAATAATTTATTGACATAAGATTATGCCGAATCTGATAAAATCCTTGTGGGAGACCTGATAAAAGTTCACACAAAGACAGCTGCTTCTTTCTCTTGAGTCTTCTATTTAGCAGAATCCTTCGAAACCTCAGCTATTTCCCATTTAATTTCCCTATTTTTTGCTTTTCCACCTCTACTTTTCTAGCTACCTGTGCTAAAGAAATCTTGAAATGCTTTCCAATTGATTCATATTACCAAAGGATGTCCCTGACTCAGGAAGTCAGTTGTGATGATGAAAGTATGAGGACTGATAATACATTCTGTTCCTCAGAGTTCCATGTTTAAGATAGAGAAGTGTATGGACATCATAAAATAGCTTTCTATTACTGTTCATGAATAATACACAAATATTAAAAATTAACCTTCAAAATGCTTGGTTAAAGGCAGCTACATGCATCTGTTTGTGTATGAACTGGGGTGATGCAAGGTATGAGTAGAAATGAGAACTTCACATAGTGGTCTCATGAGTAAAGATGCTCCCATTGCATCACCCAAACCTGTTCTATGGTCCTCGGCCCAGTCTTTGCAGGGGTGTCTAAAAAAAAGGAATAAAAATGTTTTTGAATGCCTTGCAGGTTTTCTTTGTCCTTCATGAAACTTGGAATGCAAAATGGCACTAGATATGGTGGTACATATCTGTGATCCCAGATGAGAAGTTCAAGGTCATCCTCAGCTACATAGTGAGTTCCAGGCCAGCCTGGGCTACATTAGACCTTGTCTGAATAAAGCAATGCAAAAGAAATAAATAAAACAGAGTGGGTGAGTGTGGGTTTGATTATGAATTCCATTTTTAAGAATCTTAAAAATTCTTCCTTACCTATGCCACTCTCATTTGCCCTCCACCCAGAGACAGTTGCTTCTTTTCTTTCTTTCTTCTCTTGAGAGGATCCCTTCTAAATCCCAGCTCTTTTTCATAGGTTGCTGGAAGGAAACACCCAGCCAGAGCAGGTTATGGGAGGACAGGGTTTATTTTTGTCAGGGAAAGCATGGCAGAACAGACAGCCAGGACCTAACATCTTGTCACACATGCAGGAAGGTCATTATCTGAATAAGCTACCCGTGAACACCTGGAGGGCTGGACTAAAAAATACCTCAAGGTTGGACCTCAGTGACACACCTCCTCCAGCAAGGCTCCACCTCCTAAAGACTCCACAACCTTCCTAAATTGCCACCAGCTGAGACCAACTTTACAAAACACATGAGGCTATGGGAGACATTTCACACACAAAACCACCACACCATATAGCTCCCCCACTTTTTTCCTCCTCCAGCTCTGTCTCTTGACTGGATTCTGGCTCCCCAAATCATACAAAGCTCAAAAACATTGAATTTTCTTTAGTGAACACAGGTAGAACTGGCCTACAGTGTTTTTCTTAACCAATGTGGTGGTTTCATTGTAAAATATTCCCCCACAGATTTACATGTTTGAATAATCTCCAGCTGGTGCCACTATCTAAAAGACTGTGGCATCTTTGGGAAGTGGAGCCTTCCTGGAGGAAGTGTGTCACAGGGGAGAGCCTTGAGGAGTTACAGCCCAGCCTTGCTTGCTGAACAGTCCCTCTCCCTCTACCTTCTCATTGCTGATGTGATGATGTGACACCGGCTTGCTGCTCCTGCCATGCTTTCTCCCTCCATGATGAAACTTCCCCTCAAAACTGTAAGCTTTTGCCACAGCCTGTGCTAGAGTAAGACTGTACCTCAACCCCCCCCAAAATTTTTTTAAATGTAAGCTTTTTATAACATAGTTCTTGTTGAGTATTTTGTCCAAGCAATGAGAAAACCACTGATACAATAATTTTCTTTATCAAGTTTTCTTGCTTCTTCTTAGAAATTCTTGCATTTGGAAGAGAGTCTCTCTCTCTCTCTCTCTCTCTCTCTCTCTCTCTCTCTCTCTCTCTCTCTCTCTCTCTCTCTCTCTCTGATAGGGTCTTGCTATGTAGTCCAGGCTAACGTGGACTAGTTATGTACACCAAGCTAGCTTCAAACTTGCAGCAATCCTCCTGCCTCTGCCCCTGTGCTGGGATTGCCTTTGTATACCACAATTCCAGCTTCATTTTTGTTTTAAGTGTCACTTAAACCCAGCATATAGTCATGGTGTGATATTTCAATACTTATATAGAACATGTAATGATCAGAACAGGTTAATAGGCACATATCCATCACCTCAAACATGCATTTCTTTGTATTGGGGACATTCTAAATCCTCTCTGCTAGCTATTTTGAAATATAAATTAGTTATATTATCAACCATAGTATTGGTCCACTATGTTATAAGACATTAGAAGCTTTTCTTCCTACCCAACTGTGTCCCTGCACAAAGTATTTTTAATCACACTGCTAGAAGCTATAGATGCTCTCTTTGGAAAATGTTCTCAACATACAAATCTTGGCATATGCTCTCATTGGGTTCAAAGACCTTTGAATTCATTCCATTTTAAGAATCCCTGCCTTAAGCAATAGCATAGCCTTTAATTGATGAAGAGGAAACAAAAGAATATTGGCACCATAGACTCAGCACCCAATAAAGTTTTTGAGGAAGAGGGAACACGGCCCTGAGTTGGGAGGCCTGGGAATATAACAGGAACATGCCCAGGCAGGGCCCTGGTCTCATGGAGAATATTGATTGAGTTTGCTCTCACAAAGAAAAAGGAACCAGGTAAGTGAGCAGATGTGGACTTTTCAGCCTTCATGCTGCAATTTTGAGCTCTTTGGTGCCTCAAATGATATCCGAAAGACCAGCTAATTTGCATCCAGATGTTCATACTGAACGTTACTATGATATTACAATGATAACATACTGATATTACCATATTACTATGATAACAGACTGTGGCACATTTTTCTGTCCCAACGTATGAAGTTGAAACTGGGATGAGCACTTCTGTTAAGAAAGGTATTTTTTTTTCCTTTTGATTTTAATTAAAAAAAAAAAAAACAGATCTGTTCTCTCAAATGATTCTAACCTCTGCTGTCCAACATTGGTATCTATGAATTCTCTTCAAGTCAGGACTTTAGATTTGCTGTGTTCAAGGGACTATCAGCTATGTTCTTCTGTCCTGTTTTCATTAAAGTTTTAAGCACATTGTTTTTTTTTTTTTCAATGTGTTATTCAATTGAGTTAACATTGAGGGTAAGCAGGCAATTAGTAGGAAACCAAGTTCATATCCTGTGCCCCAATATGGTACAACTTCAAGCATGTCAATTCACTTCTTAATGTTTACAGGAGTGCTTTTACTTATTCATAACCCATTTATTTCCACAAAGTAGTTGAGACAATTCATAAGAAAATATACCATAAAGCAGAAAGTTAAAAATAAACTCAGGATCACAGAAAGTAAATAACAAGACGATCAGGACAAGGCTGTAGATTGTAAACTTTACTCTCTGACCATTGCTGTTTAAGAGGATCCATACATTTCATGTCAACCTCAGAGGCAATCAGCGAAATCTGATGCAGGACTTACGATGTCTGTAACAATAAGCATGGATGTATTGCAAAGAAGAGAAAAGTCACATGAATTTTTAACAGAAAACAATAAAAAAAGAGGTGTGTTCTCTGCTTAAAGCCATGCCTCCAACTCTTGTGAGGACATTGGGAAATTATCACTTTAGGGAAAGTCAAGTTTTCCTGCCCACATGAGTCTTAGAAAAGGTGTCTTAATATGTCTTTGCAGGTGGGATCTGCATGAAGCTGTCGAAAATGTCCCTGAAGCATATACAATAAAGGTTTTCAAATAGTTGCTTCTTATGAGGTTCCCTCAAGGCAGCAAAGGGCAAAATAACAGCAGGTGGAAACCAGGTGGAAACAATTCCATGGGGGACAAAGTAATGTGGCCTCACTCTATGAGCTCATCAAACCTTAAGGTTACCTCAAGGACTGAGACCTCGGAATAAGGAAGATATTGTGCTCATAAATACAGCCCCCTTAGCAACCAACCTCAGCCATAATCTCCACAGTGTTTGGAGCCTTTGTAGTGGGGTAGGCACTTTAATACATTGCTTTACTTAATCCTTGTAATAACTCTGCAAAGTAGGGGCATTGGTCAGGACTCTTTCAGTTGCAAGTGACTCAAAGGAGCTTAAGCATAAAAAGAGGAACATCAGTGGATGACATAATAGGAAAAGTCAGGGCCAGATGAACCTTTTGGTTCTGTGTCTCAGTGTCCACAGGTGCTGGCTTTTTTATGTTTTCATGAGTGGGAAAGATGGTCCCTCACAGCCCCAGGATTACAGAGAAAGAGACCATTCTTACAACATGAAAACCAATCCTAAAAGAGGATTCTGCCTGGCTTTGGGGTGTATGTAACAAGATCAATCTTTGGTCCAGAGTGCTCTGATTGGTTAGTGGGTCTCCAGACTGACAGCATAAGAACCTCACAGAGGTTTGGCTGTCAAGGCATCCAGATGAGAAAACGGAGGCTCAAAATAGCAAATGGTGGGACCAAGATGTGATTTTCAACTCCACATTAGTCATAATGGGTTAGATTATGCTGTGGTGAGCAGAAATAAACCCAGAAAGTTTAATTGGTAAACATACCAAAATATGAATCTTTGCATGCCCAACTATGTCTAGAGAACTCTGCTTCTTACCGTGCTCTATACAGCTGACGCAGGAGGTTCTGGCATCTGGAGACCTTGGATGCCAGGCCTATGAAGCAGAAGAGAGAAAGCGTGAAACTGGCAGAAAGAGTGAGCTGTGTGACCTGCTAAACTGCCAGAAGTTAGGAGAGGGCTGGAGAATGGAGGAGAAGTGCAGGCTGGTGTGTGTGTACTGTCTAGTACATAGGGCTGCCCACAGCTGAGCCAAGGAGAGAGAGAGAGAGAGAGAGAGAGAGAGAGAGAGAGAGAGAGAGAGAGAGAGAGAGAGAGACCCCTGGCATCCACATGCATGGCTCAGTCTCCAAAGCAGTTGTACTTTGAAGCTGAGAATGGTTTCTGAATGTAGCTTTTCACATGATTCGAATCCTCATCCTCAGTAAGCTGGGTGGCAGGTGCCAGGCCAGATGGTCTGAGCACTGCTTTCTGGTCCTTTGCTGTGGCTAAGATCTGGTGCAATAAGGAATGAGCCAGATAAATCCACTCTCTGTTAATATCTATCTTTGATCTCAAACTCCTCCACAGTCCCATATCTGCCTGAGTTAGTTGGTAAACACACTCTTTCTGTCTCTTCTGACCTCAATCAGATCTTGGCCTATTAAGTTTGTCCACCATAGACCTCTTTCTTTACCCTGGGCTTGACTCTAGTAATAACTTTGGTCTTCAAAACCCAAGGCCAAGACGAAAAGAAGTTTTTCAAAAGAAGAGAATAGTTTGAAGTCCTTGGTTCTACTCCAAACACCACTTTGGGTACTGAGACCACCTCAAATGTCCTTGAGACGTCATTGTTGAGGATCCCCCAGATTACATATACTATCTCTGGAGAGTCACTGATACCAAACTTTCCCAGGCTCTCCATGGCTCTGCTCAGCCTGGGACCAGTTGGGACTCTTAGGCTATGAACAGCAGTGACAGGATTCTTCCACTGCCTGAGCAGAAGCAATGCCCAGGCAGAGTGCCTCTTCAGAGCATCCAAGGCCCCACCTGTATCGGACTTTATATGAGCAATAAATATCATATTCTATTGTGTGAGCCATTGAGAATTCAGAACATGTTTGCTGTGGCAGGTGGCATTATTACCTGCCTAATGGAATATCAGGAATGTGTTAAAATCCCAATGCTTGAAAATTCACACAATATATTTTTATGTTTTTTTTTAAGGCAGTACTTTCCTCCAAAGGAGTTAAAACTCGGGACATGATTCCTAACTGCCCCTTGCTTTTACAGGCTCTTCTCAACTTGTGTTTCCATAACTATGGATGTGGTTTTAATTCTTCTTTTCCTTCTCAAGTGAACACAGAATTGCTTGGCATAAAATAAGACTTACTGCTCTTGACATTATTAATAACTTGAATTTAGGTCTTTACTTGTGGGGTTTCTACTTCTTTACTCTTGGAACATTTATTAATTTATTTGTAAAAGAGTAAGATAAAAATAATAAAAATGAGCCGGGTATGGTGGCTTTAATCCCAGCACTGGGGAGGCATCACCATGAGTTCGAGGCCACCCTGAGACTACATAGTGAATTCCAGGTCAGCCTGGGCTAGAGCTAGACTCTACCTCAACCCCCCCCCCCAAAAAAAAACAAAAACATACTCACTGAATTGCCCAAATGTACCTGGATGGCTAAAATTAAACATGGTGAGTGACAGGTTAGGGTGCAAGTTTATAAACTTCTGAATGTTTCAGATCAGCTTTGGAATAGCATTTGAGAGGTTCTGTGATGGAAGAAGATAACCCTGCATGTAGGTCTTTCCCCTGGGCTTCTGGAAGGGTCCTTCTACCCCAGATCTTGCCTAACTTTAGACTCTGCAAGGCAAAGCAATTGGCATATTTAAAACATGAGCCAGATCATACCACACCCTGGTTTTAAATCTCTAAGATATTCTTAAACTTGATGTAGATCTCAACTCTACCAGGATCCTTAGGGCCCTGCATTGCCTGTCAGCACCTGCATCAGCAACCTACCTTTAACCAGTGCTATCCTCCCTGCTTACAGGCAATTTGGAGGTTTCTTCAGCACACCCAGAAGTCCAGCCTCCGAGTCTCACGCTTTTCTTCGTGTCTGCAAGCTCATGTACCCTATCTTCACATGACTTTTAAAAGATTATTTATTTGTTTGAGAGAGAGAGAGAGAGAAAGAGAGAGAGAGAAAGAGAGAGAGAGGGGGGGGGCAAATAGATAGACAGAAAATGGGTGTGCTAGGGCCTCCAGCCACTGCAAACAAATTCCAGACACATGTGCCACCTTGTTCATCTGGCTTTATGTGGATACTGGGGAATTGAACTCTGGTCCTTCTGCTTTACAGGCAAATGCCTTAACTGCTGAGTCATCTCTCAAGCCCTTCACATGACTTTTTTGTTTTCAATGTTCTGGTCTTTTAAATCTGACCTCATCTGTATAGAAGCCTGTTTTCAACTCTTTCTCTCTCTCTCTTTCTCTGCCATACCAAAAAAAGGAAATACGAAGCATATTTCTAAGACCACTGAGGAAACTTTTCCTTCTACTCTATTATAAATAATGTTATTGTATCTTATTATTTTGAGAGTCATACTAGCAAAATGCTACACAAGCAAAAACACTGCCTTGGGAAATATTTGTTAGACTATTTAGAGATAACATTTCATCACATCAGTAACTTACTCAAAATTGTTCAACAGCAAAAAACCCAAATATGTAGTATGGTGGTTTGAATGTAAAATGTCCCTCATACCTTCATGTGTCGCTCATGTGTTTGTGACTAAGCCTCATATTTCATCCCCACCTGGTGGAGTCTTTGCAGGTGTTGTCTTGGTGGAGGAGGTGTGTCACTTGGGATGGACGTTGGGATATTATAATCCAGCCTCCCTTGCCAAGCAAGCCAGCCCACTCTTGCTGCTTCTTCCTGGCTGCTGTGACAAGATGTGATGGTCTAGTATCTGTGCTTCCATGCTTTCCCAACCATGATGAAGCTTCCCCTCCAAACTGTAAGCTGCTACATGAGCTGTTCCTGGTCAGATATCTTGTCCAGAAAAAAAAAAAGGTAACTGCTACATGTATAGAGAACTGGATACATAAAAACATCCACAAATGAAAGGAAGAGAGAAAGCAAATATGTTGCCAGATATGGTGATACTTACCTATAATCCCAGAGTTTAGGAGGCTGAGACAGAAAGATTCTGAATTCCAGGCCTGCCTGAGCTACATATCAAGACCCTTCCTGAAAAAAGAATATATGGCATGAAGTTAATAACTGATACATTTGGTTGATGAATACACGAGTGTTGATGACATAGTATTATTTTCTCTTATTATTTTTTACAAAAGTTATAGTCTTATATTCCCTTTCCCCTGACCCCACTTTCCCCAAGGACCCTCCTCAGTGGGGCTGTTGGTGTTCACTGTGGGGTAATTAAGGCCCCAGTCAGTCTCTGTGTGGGGAAAGGGGCTGTGCCTGAGGATATTTCTACCCACCCTGTGGCTCTTACAATCTTCCCAACCCCTCTTCTACAATGGTCCCTGAGCCTTGATGGGTCTGGAAGCAGTCAGGTTTAGTGTAAAGTTCTCTGTAGACTCTGAATTTCTGTTTTTATGATTTTTTAAAATGTTTTATTTATTTAATTGAAAGGAGAGAGAGAGAATGAGAGAGAGAGGCAGGGAATGAACATGCCAGGGTCTCTTGCCACTGCAAACAAACTCCAGATATATGCACCACTTTGTGCATCTGGCTTTATGTGGGTACTGGGGAATTTAACCCTGGCCATCAGGCTTTTTAAGCAAATGCCTTTAATAGCTGAGCCATCTTTCCAGCCCTTCAATGTGTTTTGATTTATCACAGTATCTGTTACCATTTCTCTAGAGCTGGTTGTCAGGCTAGCAGTGGGAGCAATACTCATGTTACTACTTCCTTTACAATTTCTCATGGGCCCCAGCAGATATGGTTGATGTAGCACATCTTAGGGTCGGCAGTTGGCTATCTTTTCTTGTCATATTGATTGATCTTAATCTCCTTGGTTTTCTCTGACATGTATATTAAAAAAAAAAAAAAACAGATTCTCCAACCAATAGTAAAAGCACCTTGGGCTAAAGGAGATAGCTAGTTATTTGGGAGATTTTTTTGGTGTTGTATCTTTGAAATTATTCAAACTGAAAGAGAAAGATTATTAGTAAGTCTCTACTCCTACTTTCTACCTTTTTATCTTGCTGTATTATCTGCAAAGCACCCATTAGTCCATTGATTATCGGATCTTTTTCTAACACAGGAATGAGTTCCAGAGAGGGGAACTTTTAACACTCTAGTGAGTCATTATTCCAAGAACCTCAACACTC
The DNA here is from genome assembly GCA_004024765.1 of Zapus hudsonius. Taxonomy (NCBI): domain Eukaryota; kingdom Metazoa; phylum Chordata; class Mammalia; order Rodentia; family Dipodidae; genus Zapus; species Zapus hudsonius. Next base: position 9,334 of record PVHP010023396.1, read on the forward strand.
AACTAATAATGGTTAAACAAATGAAGGAAGACCTACTCAGATTCCCATGGCCTATGCCATGCCCATCCTGATCTTGGGCAAACCAGGTAAATATGACTTAAACATTCCCAACTCCTCAACAACTGAAGGATCCCCACGTACAGCCAATAAATCAGCAAATCTGCCCTGAGCATCCACACTCAGCCCCAAGGAGCTTGAGTCTCACCAAGGACATTAGACAAGTTCATCTACCAGAAGATGAATCAGGAGACCCCTTTCTACTTTCCAAAAGCACTTCAGCAAATCTTGTTCCACCAGATCCTCAGCTTGGAGCTCAAGAGGTAAAGTGACTGGCATAAGGACATAGGCACCAAAACATACGGAGGGGTCACATGGATTACCTACAGTCTGTTATTTAAAACTGGCAGAGCCAAAGTTTGAACCCCAACTTTATGACTTGGAATAGTCCTGGGTCATTATGTATATAAATTTTTCATTATATGTCAAGTCATCAAAATATTATTTACAAATACAGGCAAGATTTTAATTGCCAAATATTATATATATAGTCATATAAGAATGATAATAAAATAAGTATGATATGTCTATACATATGTATGCACATATGTGTATCAAAAGCACATCCAAAAACAGTCCATCATATATAAAAAACTAAGATATTTTTTGTCAAAAGATAAAGCCTCACAATGCCCTATGACACTGTGTACTTGTCCATAAGACTGAGGTCCAGAGGCCTTAGTTCTGAGCTAAGCCTTTGCATCCTTTACGGCAAGTTCTTGGGTCCTTTAATCCGCCAGCTTGCCCTTCTTCATTTCCACCCCCGTAATGACAGTCAACCCATCAGAGTGGATGGCCTCAGAGCACTCGCCTTAGTCTGACAACCCTAACACTTTGTAAGCTACATAGAAATAGAACCTTGCTTCAATCAATACTTGGAGAGAAGGCCAAAAAAAAAAAAATGAGCATGGCAAGGAATAGTGTTGCTCACTTGAGAGGTTTCACTCCTAACTATGAGTCAAGAATGTACCACTTGCCCAGTAAAGAAGGGACTCCTTGAATTGCACCATCTCCATCACATGCAAGGGACAGAAAACCCAGTTCCTAGGATTCGGCGTGTTATGATATTTGCAACTAGAACAGACTACATGATCCCTCTTAGGTGAGGCATTTAAAATATAATCAGACTCATACCGAAGATAGAATGACGGTTGCCAGTGGGTAAAGACAGGAAAGTGGGAGATGTTGTTCAACGAGAATAAAGCTTCAGTTATATGAGATGAACAAGTTCTGGGGATGCGGTACCCCACAGAGCCATAATTAAAACCATGCCTACACCGGAAAACTCAGGAGAGAAGATCTCAACTTACATGTTCTTGCTCCTCCCCCCAAAGGGTGGCTAGGGTGGGGGGAAATGTTCGGAGATGATGGATTTGTCTATTTTTTGACTGTGATGATGATTTCATAGATTTATGAATATTGAAACCCATCAAATTATATACATTAAGAGTATGCAGGCTTTTTGTAGACCAGTTATACCTCTGAAAAGTTGTTCTTTTAAGAATATATCTAATAGTATTTTCCGGTTAAAATAGAATGGCTGTTAGATGAAGTTCAACTCAGGTAACTATATTCCAATCCAAATTTTCAATGTTTTCCCGTTTGCTCAAGCAGCAGGCTGAAATTGACTACTCTGAAACTTGGTGCTAAACAAAACCAAAGGAATGATCAAACACAGACTTTACACTTTAAATCCCCACTCTTAGGAAACAGTGTAAAGTCTAAGATTCAATACTTTTTTTTTTTTTTTTTTGGCTTTTTGAGGTAGGGTCTCCCACTAGCCCAGGCTGACCTCGAATTCACTATGTAGTCTCAAGGTAGCCTCAAACTCATGGTGATCCTCCTACCTCTGCCTCCCCAGTGCTGGGATTAAACCATGTGCCACAATGCCCGGCTCAATACCCATTTTGAGAAGCTTTTTACTCTCTTTTCTTGTAAATGGCTTTATTGATATATAACTAAACCCTTAAGTGCACCTATTTTAAATAAACAAATGTTTTATAAACATATATATTATTAATTGGTCATTTGCCAGGGATGGACAGTTGAGCTGTTTCTACTTTTCGTGTGTGTGTGTGTGTGTGTGTGTGTGTGTGTGTGTGTGTGCACGCGCGCGCGCGCGTGTGTGTGTATGAAGTTTTGCAACTACCACTCCAATCTAATTTTAGAATAATTTTATTGAAGGCTCTGGAACAACTAAATATCCACATGTACAAAGTAGAATTGGACTTCACTACAACTGTTATTGTCAGCTATACCACATCACTGGAATGAATATCCAAACCAGGCACAGTTTATGGGAGGAAAAGATTTATTGAAGCTACAGATCCAGGGGAAGTTCCATAATGGTGAAAGAGGCTGGCCCCCTTTCACAAGTCCGAGCAGAAAGAGGAACCCATCACCAACACCACACACACAATAGCAAACAGGCAGGAAGGCTAAGGAGAGCATTTCTTCCCATTTATATAGCCTTAGGGTGAGATTTTACAACCCTTTCCTAGACTTAGTGGTTTCCTGAGTCTTTGGAATTTCCTTTCTACACTGCCCACACAGGAAGGGATATTAATTTCCAACTTCCCAGAGCTTCCTTACATCCTGCCCCCTACTGAGAGGCTGCCTTCTTGTGATAGACATCAGAGACTCACCCAAGACTATTAAAAAGATCCAGATGAAAACAAAACCTAACAATCACACTGATTCAAAAATTAACTCCAAGTGGGTTACAGACTTATGTGTAAGAGCTGCCTGGAGAGGCAGACCATACTCCCGAGGCAGATGTTGGAGGAGGAATGCTATGAGTTCGAGGCCAGCCTGAGACTACATAGTGAATCCCATGTCAGCCTGGCTAGAGAGAGAACTTGCCTTGAAAAAAATTTTTTAAAGGCTAAAACTAAAATAGTCTTAAAAGATAATGGCAAATGAGTAAATTCTTATTCTCTTGGGCTGGTAATAGCTCTTGAAATGGATAGCACAAACATAAGAAAAGGACCAGAGGACAAATAGTTTGCTAAGACTTAAAACACTGTGTCAGCATCCACAATTCCTTATGAAACAGCTTCCCAGAAAGAAATTTTGTTTAACATGTTCCCTGGACTTTTTAAGCAGTTTTGATTGTTTTTAAAAGAGAAAAAACAGTATAACAATGATAAGTATCTTTAAATGTGTATTTAAATTTCTTGAGCCACTGATGTGTTTACCATCATTGTACTTTCTTTACAGTAGGATTAGGTTTCCTTGTGTATGGACATCTCTGTGACTAATTTTTTTTCTCCTCAGGGACTTGATTTCCACAATTGAGGTGCAATTATAGTTTTCTCACATCACAGTTGGGAAGGAAATGCCAGTAAGTTGATCTTGAAAGTTACAATTTCTGAATTAGAACAGCAAAAGGAGTTGTTAGCAATTACCTTCTCATTGCTGGGACAAACACCAGACCACAAACAGCTTAAGGGAGGAAAGGGCTTAGTTCAGGTTTACAGATCCCAGGGGAAGCTTCATTATGGTGAAACGACCTGGCTCGCTTCATCATACATCCTCACAGAGAGAGAAAGAGGTGTGTGGCTGTAAGCACACCTAGTAGGGTTGACTCAGAATCTGGGCCCAGTGACACACCTCTTCCAGCTTGCTGGAGACTTAAGAAGGACACTTACTCTTAACCAAAAATACCTCAAGCTATAGAGGAAATACATTTATGGTCAAACCACCACAGGGGTACTTGTGAAATCAAATTGAGTCCCATCTGCAAGGAGCCTGGCAAACTGGTGAGGTAGACCAACCACAGGTCTGCTTGAAGGAGGCCCAAGAAGTACCTTCTAGAGAAGATGCCCTAAGGGAAACCATTCAGAGAACAATGAGGACAACCGAGGAAGAAAGGTTCGATCATTGCTGATACCAGTACTCATTTGACAGAAATCTCATACTAAGTAGGTTGAGCTTTGTGTGGGGAAGATGCATGTGTATGTTCACATGTACATGCAGGCTAGCGGACAACCCCGCGGTGCCAGCCACCTCAACTCTGACTCATGTTTTCATGAAACAGAATCTCGCACTGACCTGGAACTTTCCAAGTAAGCCCCAAAAAGCCCCAGGGGTCCAGCTATCTCTGCCATCCCAGTACTGGGATGAAAGTGCATAGCACCACACCTGCCTTTCTTTTGATAGGTTCTGGTCCTTGGGCAACTCACTGAGAAATCTCCGTAGCACCAACATGAAGCTTTTTCAAACAGATGGAATACAAAGGACTCGTGGAAATTGGAAAACATCAAACTTGGGGTTTCCAGGTCAGTTATATAAGGAAACCTGTTCTGGAAAATGCAGAGAGGACAAAGGTTGCCAGAAGAAGCAACTTGGGGTAATAAGAACCCTGACCTCATTTTCCTCTTACTTGTCACTATTTGCTGATTCCTCCTTTGGCCAAACCCAGCATCATGTCAGAGGGTAAGGGAGGCCATTTTTGTGTCCACTTAGGTGCTAGTCCTCTGATCAAAGACTTCCAAGGACATAGCAGTAGTTGGGAACCTTGGGTGTCTTGCTCATGAGTGTGAGAACATCATAGAGAATTTTGAGAAGTGTCAATAAATGGCGTTAAAAATTACTCAATCTAGGCTCATGGTGGGTAATTTGGGGGATGACTGGATGAAGGAAAGTCAATGCCCTGGACCAGAAGATGTCAGGAAGGAGGCCTATGGGCTGGAGGTACAGCTCAGTGGTACAGTGCTTGTCTAGCATGTTAGGTTTGGTCCCCAGCATTAGTGTGGGCAAAAAGGAAGTGGGAGGTGGGCTTTAGCAACTTCTTTACAAATTACAGCTTCAGTCTCAGTCATTCCTTTCTCAATCTAAATAAGGTTTAATAAATTATGCTACCATAGAATCACCCCCATTCTGCTAAAATGGTTGGCTGCTTCTGTGGATTGGGCGATGCTCATGGTTTTGTGTGTGTTCCAGTGTGACTCCAGAGTAGTCTGGCTATTAATGTGGTCTACCCTGGTCACAGAGCTGTCTTTGTTTGCAGCTGAGGTTCTGTGAGGGTTCCTGTTTCAACAGGAGAATGCCAAGGCCCAGCTCATGGCATCAGATCAAGTCCTGGAGAATAGGACCTGCTTTCATTTGCTCACAGGTTGAACCCCCAGGATGCAACTTGGATGCAAGAGGAGGGGCCAAGCTTGGCATGTAGCACACAGAAGTCACTGAGTTCTAAATCCGACAAGATGTGTGTCATCAGACCATATCTTAACATCCAGCCCTCCTGGGGAATACAATAATCGATAGGACAGTTTCTTTTGCCAAGAAAACCACTGCAAAAGCCCAGAGCTCAAATTGTTTGGCCTTTTACTGCCTCCTAAGGGAAGGTAACACATAGGGAAGAAGACATTGCTACCCATGGCTCCACAGGTCACTGGGCACTGTCTAGCTCAGGCACCTAAGGGCATGATTACCTTGGTGAGCGAGTCTGGCTGAGCAATGGGGGAGAAACATGCTAGCCCCTCATCAGAAACTCTGATCCTCAATGAAGCAGTGAGGCCAAGCAGGGATGGACAGTTCTTGAGTACAGGGCAGATGCCCCTAGAGAGACCCAGATCCCCACAGGGATTTTTCAGGAAACCGAGGTCTTGAATTATATAAAGGTAGGAAGGGCCTGAGCAATCTGAGTTTACTACAGTTGTACCTTTGTAAATCGACAAGGTCTTTTGAGGCCTAGGGAAGCCTAGAATGCATGTAGAAAACTAGTAAAAACAAATAAACTAATCTTTTATGCATTTAATTAAAATGGCCTTCCTCCTCTGTTTGGCAATAATGCACAATGCCCTTTTAACAGCTGGGTGCATCACGCCCAACCTGTAAATGTGGATAATCATACTTACTTATTTATAAAGTTCTTTGAGGTTTCGGGATGAAAGGCTCTTTTAAAGTACAAAGCAGTAATTTTTTGTGACAGAGAAATGAACATGAAGCAATAGAAAAATCTTTGTGTTCTTTTGGGCTTTAAGTTTTTTGCTGCTTTCTTGATAGAACCACAAAAATCAGTCTCCAACAGAAGATCTGGGTTTGAGATAAGAGAACTAATCAAGGTACCATAAGAATAAAATCCAAGATAGGCATGAATCAACTACTCCTTTTGAAGATGTGAGAAATACATTAATAGACAAAAGGGTTCTGTACAACCGAACTCATTTCTGCAAGTTGGACTGATAATCGTGAAAGTATGTAAATGGTCTTCTATTTATAGACCCCTTGTATCCATTTTGGACCAGGACAAGCTAGCAAAGAGCTCACAATCGTCAATCATTACAAGTAACCATACCACAAGAGAAAAATGTGCCAGTTGCTAGGTGATGACTTTCAATCTATCATTTTAGGCAATAAATATAAGATGAAGTTATGAGGAGAGAAGCTATTCATAGCTAAAACTCTATCTAAAATGGCTATTATTTATTGCACGGAACTGAAATCGGATGGAGTTAAGAAACCCAACATACCAATGCAGAGGCCAAGACAACACAGTCAAGCAGGCATGGTTCAAGGACAAACCCAAAGACAAATGGGTGTGTTTAGAAGGTGGACGGAAGGGAACCAGCTTGAGAAACCTAGACACGCATTCCACTTCTTACCGTGTTTCAAATGGTAAAAGTGAAAACACAACAGTATTGATTCCATATCCAGAAGCTTCTCATTTCTGAAAAGGAAAAGTCTATCAGTCAATTAAATAATAAGTGGCAGTTATATTGGCACAATGGCATGTGTGAACGTTGTGTGAGATGCTGGGTTCCTGCCCTGGGATAGCATAGGAATTAGTTTAGACAGGATTATGAAGGAAATGGTCAGAAAACAACACAAAGACTTAAAAATCATTGGTTAAAAATCAATGCCTGGCATGAAACAAGCAATGAATGCTACCTGAGCAGAAAGAACTGTGTCGTGCACTGTTCACGCTACATGTGCCCACTGCTGGCTCTATGAGGGAAGAACTCATTCATCTTCGTGGAAATCTCAGGTCTCTAAATCCCAGTTGAGAATTGCAAAGCACAAAATGCCTTTGCTTATAACGTATTTTGTTAAATAAAACTGAGGGTGAAGAACATGGTTCTTATACCAGAGGATGCTTCAGAATTACCTGGAGAACTCACAGGGACCCACAACAGAGATCCAGGTCCATTGCGTCTGGACAGGTGAGTTCCTATTTCCAATACGTACCTTGTTGAGGTCAAGACTGTGAGCATGTTTTGAGGACTGGAACACAAGTAACATGTAACATTTACTATGTGCCCCTAGTATCCCTATGCTACAGTCTTTCATTAGAGAACACACACACACACACACACACACACACACACACACACACAGGGATTTATAATGAGAAATGTACATTTTGGTCTGTGTCCCTGGGTTGTGGCACAAATCTCTTAGATCTTTTGGAATTTCCTGAGCAACAGATATGCTAGAAGAAACTTTCGTTCTAATATTTGCCTTTTTCTCTGGTTCCTGACACAGAGCACCTAATCCTTTGGAAGTACTGGTAGTAACTGAGACTATATTTTAAGACAAAAGGGTTTCTATACTATACCTTATATGTGTGTGAGTGCAGAAGTACACACACGAATACAGAGAGAGAGAGAATCAAAAAGTCTCTAATGTTCATGCATGAACAAACACAAGCTAGGTATGATTTATTTCTATTTTACAGACTATGTGATAGAACATGTTTGTAATAGATCACTCCTGGGATAGAAACAGGAAGGTTAAGTTAGAGGTGAGCCTGGGATACAAAGAATATCCCTGTTTTGTTGTCTGTGTTGCCTGGCCTCCATGAAGGCACTAATTTTGTTACAAGTGGAGCAGAAACCTTCTGGTGTAACCTTCAAAATCCAAAGACAAAGGATATGTTTAAAAACTATGCTTTCTTTTTGAAAGCCTCACACTTCTTCCTCCATTGATATTGACCCCAGGTAATAGTTCTATGTGCAATCTGAGGAAGCACATCATAGAAAATGTCTTCTGACTACAACACATCGGAGAAGTTAGAGGAAGAAGTTCCTCCTCTCCCTGCTCTCCTCCCTTCCCTGTCTCTCCTGCTTCTTCTGCTTCTTCCTCCCTCCTACCATGAGGAAGGTTCCTTTGCCTCCCATGACAAGGTGTATCACTGCAAAGGAAACCTTTCCTAGCAGAGTTTTCACTTCTTCCAGTTCTCTTATTCCCTGCTTCGAGCTAATTGGGATCTTCTCAGGGTTTTCTCATTCTTTATCTTCTCCAACTTTAATGCAGCATTTGATACCAGAGACCATTTAGCCCTTGAAATTCTCCCATACCTTTAATTTGTAGCTTTTCTCAATGATGCTTCTCAAAATTTATCAACCATTACTCCTGAGATGTTTAATCACTGACTGCCAATTAGACAGGATTTAGAATCACCATGGAAGCAAATCTCTGGAAATGTCTGTGTGGAATTTTCTAGATAAGGTTGCTTGAGATGGGAGGACCCACCTAGCTGTGGAGGATATAGTTCTGTGGGCTGGGGACCAGACTGACTGAAAAGGAGCAAAAGCATTCATCACACCCTGCTTCCTCTCTATGGGCAGCTGCCTCAAGTGGCAGTCACCATGCGTGCCCAGCCATGATGGACCTTACCCAAGAAACATGAGCCAAAATCAAGCCTTCCTTCCTCCCTTAAGTGGTTTCCTGTTAAGTGTTTGCTCACAGCAACAAGAAAATAACTAATACAACTTCCTTGCTGTTTTTAGTCTTTTCTCATCCTCTACCCCTCTAGCTTTGGACATTTGTTCCTTTCTCTTTTTTTACTTTTATTTATTTGCAAGGTAAGGGAGAGAGAGAAAGAATGGGAATGGGTGTGTCAGGGCCTCTAGATGTTGAAAATGAACTCCAGTTGCATACACCACTTTGTGCATCTGGCTTTACGTGGCTACTGGGGAACTGACCTAGGTCCTTGGGCTTTGCAGACAAGTGCCTTAACCGATGAGCCATCTCTCCAGCCCAGACATTCATTTCTGGGTATTTCCATTTGCTCTTTAGGATCTGATCCATGTGCAGGAATTCAATAATCGCTTTGTGAAGAGGTCTTTAGATGTCTTTAGATGTGTAGCTCATTGCTCTTTAAGTCATTTGTTTATTGGTCCTTTCTACCTGAATACCTCATTAGGCTCTTACATTTAACATGTCTCAAAATGAATTCTTCCATATCCCCTCCCTGATCTGCTTCTCCTCTCTCTTTTATAAACACACAGTACTCATTAATCATCCCAAATTGGTACCTTGATATTATCCAAGTCACAGTTTATTTGTTTCTTCCTTGCCAAGCAGATTCTAATTATGTTAATGTTTTAGTGAGATGTATTTTACATACTGCACCTAAAGTGAACAATTTGATACATTTTGATGTATGTACACATCCATGAAACACACAAAACTCCTGCACAGAGCCATAACCCTTAAAATTGACTCCAGACTCTTTCCTAGCTGGATTTAGCCTCTTCATCCATCCCCAGCCAAACTCTGTCGACTCTCATTTTAGATTATTTTCCAGTTTTTACAATGACATTAATTTTGCTAGCTTTTATTGCCATTTGTGTTCTTTAAATATTTTATTTATTTATTTTTAAGCAGAGAGAGAGAGAAAGAGAGAGAGAGAGAGAGAGAGAGAGAGAGAGAGAGAGAGAGAGAGAGAGAGAGAGAGAGAGAGAACCAGGGCCACCACCTTGTGGGTCTGGCATATATGGGTACTGGGGAATTGAACCCCGGGGCCTTAGGCACTGGAGGCAAGTGCCTTAACTGCTGAGCCATCTCTCCAGCCCCCATTTGTGTTCTTTAGTAAAGTATCCATTTAAGTCTTTTGCTAAAGAAAATCCATTTGTTTATTAAGCATATTCATAACAACTATATATGTTAATAATTAGTAAATTATGAATGGATTTGTGATCCCAGCTTGGATAGTGTGGGTACACTTTTAGGTAGGAAGGAGAAAGACAAAAGAAGAGATTGTAAACAGGAGAAGTTATCACACCATAGTCCTCTCTCAAGCTTTTCACCAGATAAATGATCTATAAATATTTTCTCCCAAGCTATAACTTCTTTTTTGAACTCTTGACAGTGTCCTTGCAGAGTAGTTTATAATATAGATAAAGTCCATATTTTTAATTTTATAGATCATGCTTTTGGTGTCCTGTCTTAAGAAATTTCTGCATGAGGTTATAAAGATTTTCTCTTGTATCTTCTTCAAAAAGTTGTATGGTTATAGATTTCACATTTAGATTTATGATCCATTTTCAGTCAAAATGTGTGTCTGGCTTGTTTTGCACATGTAGATTGTTGGGCACCATATATATAACTCTCCACTTCGTTGAAATCAATTAACCATACATGGTCAGGTCTCTCCTTTGTTTCTGGATGCTGCTGTGTATGATAGGTCTGCATTGATATCAATATGTCTTGATTAATGTTACAACTTCATGAGAAATCTGGAAATCAAGTAGTATAACTTTTCTTCTTCATTTTGGAAATTGCTTTGGCTACTATGGATCTACTGAATTTCCATAAAAATTTTATAGATTGTGACTGGAGCAGCATTAAATCTATGGATCAACTTGGAGAAAACAGATATATTAAAAATATTGAAGCCAGGCATGGTAGTGCACTCCTTTAATCCCAGCCCTCGGGAGGCAGAGGTAGGAGGATTGCCGTGAGTTCAATGCCACCCTGAGACTACATAGTGAATTCCAGGTCAGCCTGGAGCAAGACCCTACCTCGAAAAACCAAAAAAAAAACAAAAAAAAAAAAAAACAAAAAAAATTGAGACTTCAGATGCATGGATATAATATGCCTCTTCATTTGTTCAAGTCTACTTAAATTAACTTCAGGAATGTCATGTTTTCAGTGTACATGTATTGTGTATCTTTCCCTGAACTTGTTCCTCGGACATGGGAGTATGGGAGTGTCCACTTTGCTTCATGATTTATATATATATATATATATATATATATATATATATATATATATATATATATATATATATATATATATATATGGTTTTTGATAAGTAAATATTGGAATCTACTTACAAGGAAATTGGAGATATCTTGCTATAAAGTTTCTTTGAGTTGGATCAGAGTAGCATTTAGTAAATTTTCCCCATCAATGAAATAAAACCTTTCTGAGCTCTAGAACTGATACCTAATGAATTACAGCACTTTCTGTACTTGCTGGGGTGAGCAAACAAGCTTCTTGCCCCTTGACGAGTTCTTGAAGTCAGCTTCCTCTGGTTTATGTATTACTTCTTTTCCTGGCCTTGGCTTGCATTGCAGTCATTATCTCCTTGCTGGGACAAACATCGACCAGAAGTAGCTTATGAGAGGAGAGGGTTTATTTCAGACTTACAAATTCCAGAGAAAGCTCCCTCATGGTGAGAGAAGTTGGCTTACTTTCATAGATCCAGAGTAGAGAGACACAACCAATAGCCAGCAAACTCAAAGAGCCAGAGTTCAAATTAACTCTTTACACAACTTAGGGCTGGACTCCTACTCTATAGATCTCTTCAAAATCAACAGAGCCATTTGTTTTTATTTTCTCCGGTATTGCAACTAGGCCATTGTTTTTCTCCTCTGACTGGAGTGTCCCTCTCTCTCAGTTTCCATGAGTCAAAAGTTATACATAGCCTTCCTAATTTATCTGGCAATGGCCATGTCAGATATGGATGACAAAACGACTATGACCAGTGGCTCTTTTCTCCTCCTTCCATGTGGACACTCTGTCACTCCACTCAACCTTACAGCAAATCATTTTGCATCTCTTCCCCCAACATTTTTCCATATTTTACAGTATTTTGCATAAATGCTTTCTCTCTTCAAGATGCCGGCTTAATCCTTTTATTATTGAGACTGTCTAGCATGGTGCCTTCCTGCATAATAGGAGACCTTTAGCGATTATTAAATTAAGTTATGCACTCAAAATGTGAATATAGGACTTTTAAAATGACTAAAAAGAAAATCAAAACAGAAATATGGTAGTATTTGTTCACTTTCATTCATTTTAAAAATACTAAGTCCCAAGGTTTTCTCCAGCTGGGAACACTGGTACACACCTATGCTCCTAGCACGGAGATATGGAGGCAGGCAGGAGGATTGAAAGTAAGTTTGAGTTCCACCTGAGCTACATGGGACCCTGTTTCAAATACCAAAACTTAAGTAAATAAGGTTTTCCTTTTCATAAGTTGTCACACATGCCTAACATTCAAATCACCCAGCGCTCCGGCCCCCACCTGCAGACTTGATAACCAGTGTTCTTCCAGCTTCTGACAGGCAAAAGAGAATCTCACTTCTGACTTTCACTCAAAGAAAATAGCATTAAGATGTTAAAGGAAGTGGGTTGAAGACATTTGGATCCAAGCAATAGTATTAGACCAATTTTTCACAGTGACACAATCTAATGTTATCTTAGTCCACAAATGTTTTGTTCTGTGTGGATGTGCATGGTTATATGTCATTGTTTTTTCCGTGTAAGTGCCAGGGAGATGAAAGGGGTTGCTATTAATGGGAATTCTTTTATTGACACTGTATTAGTCAGGGTTCTTTAGAGAAACAGAACCAGAACCAACAGAATGAATTGTAGTAAAAAATAAAAATAAAAAAGGACTTATTGAATTAGCTCACAGCAGTCCCACAATAGCAGTCTGTAAGCCTGAGAGTCAAGAAACTCATAACTGCTCAGGCCACATGGCTGGATGCCTCAGTATTCCCAATCTAGAACTGAAGGTGTAACAGCTTCCTGGGGAGTCACTCATCTTCAGTCCATGCTGGAAGGCTGAGGAAGCTTCATGACATGCATCAGTAGCCAGCCAGGCAGGGAGGCAGCGGGGAGAGAGAGATTTCTTTCCCCTTTATATAGCCTTAGGTTGGTGTCTTGTAACCCTCTCTCAGACTTGTTGATTTCCTGAGTCTCTGGAATTTCCTTCCTGCAATTCCCTCCCAGGAAGGGATGTTTATTTCTAACTTCCCTGAGCTTTCTTACATCCTACGTCTACTGAGAGGGCTGCCTTCCTGTGAATAACATCAGACACCCACTCAAGATTATTAAAAAGATCGAGTTGACAACAAAACCTAACCATCACAGTCAACCCTGTCCGAGTTACAATAATGGATACAATGGGCTCCACAGCTAATTCCATGCAAGTTCCATTCCATGTTGTCATTTCCATTGCCTTCAGATAAAATAGGATAGTGACTTTGAGACTACTCATCGCATAAAGCTAAAAATAAATCATATATAAATGGTAAATATTATGGAAGAAAGGTATATTTCATGACACAGAAACCACAAATAATACTGGAAAGAAATGCTTGATTTACTTCTATGATCATGATAGTTAACTTCACTGAGCCAAGTGGACTAGTAAAAGAATGAGAAGAAAAACAGAATCTAAAGCCAGAAGAAAAATTTCAGGCTTCCTCAACTTTTTCAACTCTGTGCACATAGACACTACTGATTTGGACACATACCATGTAATTATTCATCCTCTTAGAAACTCAGCAGAGTAGAAATGTGATAAGGTATTATGAAAAAAAAGTAATCAAATCTCTAACATAGGTGCTAGATTTTGGGGTTCCCAACAGAGGACCAAAACAGACAGTTTCTTGGATCTAAGACTTTATTGTTACAGGGGAGAGGGATAGGGAGAAGAGAAAAGAATGAGAAAAGAGAAAAGGGAGAAAGGAGGTGCATGTACCAGAGAGTACAAGGGGGAGAAATAGGGGTGAAAAGGGGGATGCAGGCACCTGAGAAGTAAAGACACACCTGAGAAGCAGGAGATCCAGAAAGACAATAGGGCAGGCCAGAGTGGCTTTTTTGGGAAGAGTTGAGAACCTGCTCTGTGAGGAAAGAGCCTCGAGTGGTGTCGTAGTCAGCCACGCCGCTGGGATGAATCTCCAAACCAGGCACAATTTGGGGGAGGAAAGTATTTATGGAAGAAACAGACCCAGGGGAAGTTAAGGAAAGGTTGGCTCCCTTTCACAAATCCAAGCAGAGACAGAGACAGAAGCCCACCACAAGCACACTCCAAAAACTAGCAAACAAGAGGAACTCCAGGCTTGAGCTCAGACTGCTTTTTGCATATGTAAAGCTATAATTGCAGATCCACCCCAGAAACACCTTAGGGCAGAACCCTAGGATCTGGCCAAGGTGACACACCTCCTCTAGCCAGAACTGGCTGGACACAATTTGCAATTATAATGAACTTTTGAATCTATTGGGGGATGTATTAGTCAGGGTTCTCTAGAGGAAACAGTTGATAGAATGGAGTATAATAAAAGGGAATTTATTGGGGTAGCTTATGACAGTCCAACAATAGCAGTCTGCAGGCCCACAGGTGAAGGAACCAGTAGCTGTTCAGTCCACATGGCTCGATGCCTCAGCAGTCCCAATCCAGCCCAGAAGGCCTGATGGCTCCCTGGGGAGTGGCGGCTGACAGTCCACGATGTGAGGCCGAGGAAACTGGGTTCTTATGTCCAGGAAGGGTAGGAGAGCAGGATGCGAGTGCAAGTCACGAACAAGCACCAGCAGCCTGAGGAGGAAGGAAGAGCGTCTCCTTCCCCCTAAGCTTCCTTATATCAGTCTCCTTCTGGAAGGCCCACTCAAGATTACTATGGATTAGCTCAAAATGACAAATTTAACCATCACAAGTCTTCAAAATCCCAAAAGGAATTTGTCAATCCTTCCTGCAGGCAAGCTTAGAGACCCGTCCAAGATTATTATGGATTATTACATCGGTCAAATTGACAAATAAACTTAACTATCACAGGGGACATTATTCAAACTACCACAGGTGGTGTGCAAAGATAGGGCTAGGGAAAGGTAACCTCCCTTCTCCCAGCCAAGTATACTCATTATCATACCAGGAGACAGTCCCAGTGTCTCAGGGCTAACATGGCCAGGATGGTAGGGGGAGTGACAGGGGAAGGAGTAGAGAGCTCTTAGACTCTAAGAGTAGGCATCTTTCTCAACCTGTATTCTGTTCACTTGGTATGGTAGCACAGCAGTATCTTGACACACTGTCCAAGGGGCACCTAGCATTCCCTTTCCTTGGAACACAGAAATTTCCAGTCCAGTCCAGCTTGGATATACCAGACGGTATTCTTCTGATACTCCTGATTGGGCACCTGATATGCCCACAGTGCAAGATTTTAGAGGAGATACAACATTATCTATTGTTTTAGAGCTCTCACAACTGACTGGAGCTCTAAAAAATTTGAAGACCATGTGTTAAGTATTGTTAAAATATTTGTGGCCCACCCAAAAAACTAACATGTTATTTATCCACCACATTCTCCAAGGAAGTATCTGTTCTCTTTGTTCTGAGGACTCAGTGGTTATTTTAATTCAGCGTTGGGTTCATTCTGTCTTTGGCAAAATACAACAGAATGTTCTATCCAGGATTTAATATAAAAGAATGAAAAGAATTAACTAACCTACTGAACCTACACTTTATAATAGATTAGATATATTAAATAGATACAAATAAATATGTGCATATTCATTATATGTGTGTATATAGTATTAAAGTTTAATAACTAATATGCAGATCTAACTAAAATATAATTATAGTGTGAGCAATCTTGCTGACAGTGTTACCCAAGAGAATGTTATCATCATTGTGGAACTGGGTTCTTTCAGCTTATCTACTGGTTCTGTCTGTCATATCGGTACCTTTGGTATCAAGACTGGTTCCTCCCTAAGTAGTCTCTCTCTCTTTCCCCCCACCCCCGTGTGTGTGTGTGTGTGTGTGTGTGTGTGTGTGTGTGTGTGTGTGTGTGTGATGGCTGGCCTAGTATTACAGAGAATTGTCTCTCCCTTTTCAGTCACTGCTCTCACAGTGCATATTTTAAATCCTTTTTATGTATTTACTATGACCCCAGCTCCTGCTGTTTCTTATTTGCTATTGCACAAACATATGGAGCTCTGTGCTACAGTGTGCTCACACTCACACAGGGTCAGTTCTTTACTAGAGCCTCTTGCAAACATCAAGTCTTTATGTATTTAAAAAATGTGATAGTGTGAGAAATTCTATAATATCATACTTTGACCTTGGAAAGGAAAAGAACAACTCATGATAAAATGCTTTGTGAAAGATTTCTATGTAGCTAAGGATGACCTTGAACTCCAGATCTTCTTGTTTCCACCTCCCAAGTGCTAGGATCAAACATGAACCATCACACCCAATTTTCTGCAGTGCTAGGAATTGAACTTAGCTTTGTGCATACTAGGCAGGCATTCTACCCACTGAGCCACATTCCCAGCCCTGTGAAATGATTTCTACATTGCTAATAAAGTTATTGATGCTCTTACTTCTTTGCAGGTTTATGTGAACAATTGATATAGATCTGTTTATGTGAAGCCTGCATTATCATAGTAATATGAACAAAGTGCATGGGAACACAGAGGAGAGAATGGTTAATTCTTAAACAATGTCTGATAATAATGAGTAGAAAGTTCTCTCTGTATAGTATATATCCTTTGACTTTTGCTTCAGCAGGTTTTGACATAATGTAAACTGGCTGCAGGGTAGATGATGGGCTAGAGAGGTGAGAGGCAGTAGAAAGATGAGTTAGGGTTGAGGTGGGACTGCCCTGAGTTCTTACTTCAAGTACGCCGAAGAATTGACAACTCAGATAGAGAGGGATTTTAAAAAAACACCACACTTTATTCAACTATCACCAGAATAAGGGAAAAGGAAAAGGCGTGAAATAAAGAGAAAGGTGGCCCACCTTTTAAAGAGAATTAGGAAATAGAATCCATGATGAACTAATTTTCTTTTCTCTCCCTTTTCTTGCCAGAGGAAGAGAAAAGGTTACACTCTCCACCTTTTCACAGAGCACCATCCATCTGTGCCTAGACCCAAGAAGGGAAAACAAGACACCAGTCCTCATCAAGTGATCATTTTATTGGTCTGGACCTAGAAGGGACCAACCTTCATTTGGGTGGAGCAAAGAATTGGCCAGGGAGGTACCAAGATAGGTGTGGCAAAGGTGTGAGGTGAGGCCCTGACTAACTTCTGGTTCTATCTATCTGGCCTAGACTCCCACCAGGGCCATTGCAGGAATCCAAATAAAAATAAAGGAATAATTCAATATAAAAGCAATAAAGAACATGTGAGAGGAAGTAATTTGGGATATAGATTAAAGCGATTAAGATATACAGGATCCCTTGACACAAGGACTAATACAGAGAGCCCACGGAGGAGGATATACAACTGATCAGGGATGGGGAGGGGGGGAATTGGGGAATTGGGGATAACAACGCATGGTTTGCCCACTAAATAATGTAACTCATTATGGACAATAAATATAAAAAAATGGATGAAAGGATGAAGAGAACATAAGAATCCAGGGAAAAGTTCAGGCTTCTAAATTGGCTAAGTAGATAGATTATGAAACCGTTAATTCAGATTTAAAATGTAGGAATTAGATGCACTTTTTCTTTGGGAGACATGAAAGAAAAGGAAAAGTCCTAGGCCCTGGACAACCCCTTTTAAAGCAGAGTCTAGGATCAAGTTCAGTTCTAAGGACAACAAAGAGAATCAAGCTACTCCAGCCATAATAATAATATACCACTAGCACTTCACGTCAGCCACTTAAGTCTGAGTTATACGTACATCGCCATTCTTTCCTCTCCCTGCAAAAGAAGGAAATAGTGGCTCCGGGTCTCTATTACTTTCTGTATGTCCACTCTTTGTTTACAGTGTGTCTTTTTAGCAGGTCCTATAAAACCAGGGCACACTTTCCTGTCCTTTGACATTGAAAAGACCAAAGAAACCAGAGTAGATGTGATGCAACAAGTGCCTGGAATGTTCTCCTGCAGAGACTCACCCTTTAGTACTTCACAGTTCACTGTAAGCATGCTTCTCTGGGCTGGATAGGTAAGAGAGTTGGTTGCCTCGGCATGAGAATATGAGTTTGGCCCCCATTACCCAAATTTGGTGATGCAGACCTTTAAACCCAATACTGAGGAAGGAAGAGATAGAATTGGTAGGGCTCCCTAGTCAGCCAATCTAACAAAAAAAAAAAAAAAAAAGAGCGCTCCAGGCTCAGTGTGAGACTCT
>PVHP010023397.1:0-27407 GCA_004024765.1 Zapus hudsonius
ATATATATATATATATGAAGCTATAGACTGATTTCCATCAAGAACATAGACACAAAATTTTTCAATAAACTACTTGCAAACAGAATTCAACAAAACCAATAATATAACTCATTATGGACAATAAATATATATTTTAAAAAAAACCCTGAGGATCAACAAAATCACATAAAGCCAGGCATGGTGGTGATGCAAGCCTTTAGTCCCAGCACTTGGGCGTAGGGGTAGGAGGATCCCTGTGAGTTTGAGGCCAACCTGAGACTATAGAGTGAATTCCAGGTCAGTTTAGACTAGAATGAGAGCCTACCTTGAAAAATAATTTTAAAAATTAGCAACAAGTTTATTTAAGTCAAGGATTCAATGTGGGTTCAATATTCATAGATCAGCAAATGTAATATATAAATAAATTGAACAGCATAAATCATATGATCACCTCCTGTGAATACAAGGAACATATATCAGCACAACAATGCCTGTATGTGACAAACCAAAAAGTCTATGCAGATCACGTGATTCTACACTTTAAAGTACTTAAAGACTCCACTAGAAAATTCTTAATCTGATTAATACTTTTAGCAAACTAGCAGGATACAAAATCCATTCACAAGTGTGTAACTAGGCTACATAACTATAGAAAACTTACAAAGAAAGAAATCAGGAAAAAAAATCTCATTCATACTGTTTTATTTTTAAATAGTTTTATTTATTTAAGAGAGAGGAGAGAGGAGAGAAGGAGGCAGAGACACATAGATATAGAGTAAATATGGATCACCAGTACCTCCTGCCATTACCAATGAACTTCAAACACATGTGCTACTTTGTACAGCTCACTTTGCATGAGTACTGGGGATTAGAACCTGGGCCGTCAAGCTTTGCAAGCAAGTACATTTAAATTCTGAGCTATCTCTCCAGCTCCTGTTCATAATATTTTAAATGTACTGCTTTCTTTTCTAATTGTACACATCTTTGCCTTTTACAATATTTTAATTACCTTGATATAAACCCAACTTAAGAGGTGAAAGACTTCTATAATGAAAACCTTAATATACACTGAAGAAATTAGAGGTGACCATATAAGATGTGAAAAACTTCCATGTTCATGAATTCACAGAACTGATACAGAAAATGACTGGATTACTTAAAGTTGGCAACCAGTTCAACACACTCTTCATCAAAACCCTGATTGCATTATTTAAAGAGATGGAAGAAACAATCAAAAATTCACAGGGACACACAAAAGACTCTGAAAAAGCAATCCAATGTTTAGCAGAAATAGCAATGCCAAATCAGAATGCCCGAGTTTAAATTATGGTATAGAGTCATACTGACCCAGCAATGAGATACACATGGTAAACACAAACATTAAGAAACAGGACCCACTTAGACGCTTATCAACAGATGAATAGATACATGTGTTGTATATGCAGAAGAGAATTTTATTCAGTCATTGGAAAAAATGAAATCATGACATTTTTAAAGACAAATGGATGGAACTAAAAGTCACTATGTTAAATAAAAAAGCAAAACTCAGAGATGCCTTGTACTCAGAGCTTTGATGTAATTTTATGTTTCAGTGTGCATGTGTGCTTTTGGGCATGTGTGCATGGTATTTGGTCATTAAACGTGAAAAAAGAAATCTTAAGGAGGGTGGAGGGAGAAAAAAGCCAGGTGTGGTGGTGCACACCTTTAATCCCAAAACATGGGAGGCAGAGATAGGAGGATTGCCATGAGTTTGAGGTCACCCCAAATCTGCATAGTGAATTCCAGGTCATCCTAGGTTAGAACAAGACTCTACCATGAAATAAACCCTTAAATAAAGGAGGTAATGAAATAATATGACATGAAAGCAGAAGGTAACCATTGGACAAAAGACAAGTGATGGCAAGAGAAGGAGCAAGTGGATGAGGAAGGGCGATGAAAGAGGAGGAGCACGGGTAAGAACAATGTTTGAAAGTGCTGGCACCCCTGAGTAACAACACACTTGGGCCAGGAGAACCGGGCTGAGTACTAGGCTATCCATGGTCCCCTGCCCCAAGGACTGATCCAGACAGCCCACGGAGGAGGATGTCCAGCTGATTGGGGATGGGGAGGGGTGACATTGGGGAAGTGGGGATAACAACTCATTGTTTGCCCATAAATAATGTAACTCATTATGGACAATTTATATATATATATATATATATATATATATATATATATATATGAAAGTGCAATAACAAAACCCGTTATTTTATGTGATAACTTTAAAGAGTAATTAATAGGTGATTTTCCTAGCTACAACATGCCACAACTTAGAAATTAATGTAGAATTTTATTTTGTTTTACATGTTCATATTAGGAAATAAATGTTTGAAATATTTATAGCACCAAATAATTGCATATTTTAACAAATAATGAAATAACCAGTTATTTTTTACTTGTATGCATCATTTTGACACTGTGTATTCACATATGTAGAATGTACTGGTTGTTTTTCCTATAATCTGATAATTTTTTTCTGAGGTTGAAGATTTAAGAAGTTTCTCAAGAAGTCTTCAGAAATTAACATCAGAATAGTGCTTTCTGTACTGCTTGGTACTACTGTGTACCAGTTGGACAAATAACTTCTATGGAGAAATTCCATATTCTAAATAGTATAGAATTAGTCAAAGAGTGGGTTATTGTAAGAAGAATAGATCTGCAAGAAGGTGCGTGCAACTTCTCTTCTAAATTGCCTTCTCATAAAAATATGCAGAAAACAAAGACTTCATTTTATTGTATTTCAATTTCAACCCAATAAACAGTCAAGAGTTTTCTTTTACAAAATTTTTTTGTAAAAAAAAAGAGATTTTTACAAAATCTCTCCGTGTAAACAGAGAGAATTATACATCTTATTTATCTAGGAAAATTTAAATCTGTATTTGAATAAATTACTCTCCAGTAAGCAATAAGTTTCCATGAGAAACTTTGACAGTAAGGATTTAAAATCACTGTCAATACTAGCATTGAAAATTGTGCTCTGATTTACACAGGCAGCTAAAGTGTGTTTATGAATCAATGTTATACATACCCAGAACAAAAGCAAAATATGGGATATAAACAAAATACAGAATACTACATTTGCCAGAAATATATATTTGCATTTCAGTTAAAATAACTACTTTCAAAAATATGATTATATACACATTTAAGATATATTCTTTCATATTAATTGAGACATATTCCCTTTAAAAAGAGCTTTAGATGTCCAATCAACCAGTTGTCTGAACTATATGCACTTCTGTACCTGCCGAGCAAAACAAAGGAAGTGTGTTTATTATCCCAGAAGGCTCTCTTCATGGTCCTTTCTCAATACTCCTTGCTCTAGCCAAAGCAGCTTCTTCAGTTTTCTCATTGTAGCTTAGTTTTAAATATTATTGTATATTTTTCTTGGAATCATTATTTTATTTTATTATTTATCTGGCTTTACTCATTTTATTATTTTTGTAATTTTCATTTAAGTATATATATATATATATATATATATATATATATATAGTAACTTGAACATACACACCCCTAGTCCACTTTGCTTCCCTAGAGAGTTTTGCTTGTAAATTCATGTTACATATACATGATTTTATGGATCTATACAAAATCCAGAAGCCACAAATGACAAAACACATGACATTTATCTTGATGTACCTTAATTCATTTAATACGATTATCTCCAGTTGCATCTGTTTCCTTCAGATGACATAAGCTCATTCTTCTTTATGGCATTATTTTCTTTATATATTCCCCTGTTGTTAGGCACCTAGGTTGGTTTGATAATTTGGCTATTTAGAATAGTGCTGCAAGAAACATTTATGTGACAACATGTTTCTCAAGATGTTTGTGATGCATTCACTTGGAATTCATCAAGTAAATACTCAGGAGTAGAACCTCTTGCTAATATGGTATATCCATTTTCAATCTGTTGGCAACATTCCATACTGACTTCCGTCGTGGGTGGACTAAAATCACTCCCAACAGCATGTGGGTTGATTATTGCCCAATTTCTCTTCAACATGTGTTTTTACTTATTTTTTTTATTTTTTTAATAGTTTATTGTCTTTAATTAGATACATTGTATGAGCAAATCTTGATGGTACCCCCAATTCACTCCTCCCTGTTCTCAATGCACCAGGGGCCCTCCTCAGTGCACATACTGGATCTGTCCATAAATTAGGGGATTATGAACTGCACCAGAGGTAGTCAGTTTTTTCCCCTTTGTGTGCTGTTGCTGAGGGGGGCCATGTCTCTGGATATTCTCCCCCACCTTGGCTCTTACAATCTTTCCACCCCCTCTTTGCTCAGTTCCCTGAGTCACAGTGGGTGAGTTTTAAGTCTGTTTTGTTGTTGAGATCTTAACTTCTTTGTGCTGGCACCTCTATTGCCCAAGTGGTCCCATTTTGACTTGCTGTTCTTTCCCATAAAGCAGAGTGTTCAGCATTCTCGTTTACAGCCATCTGAATTGTATATTGGTGGTCTCTGTTTTCTCCAAATATCATTGACCAATTTCCCCTGACAGCTTGGGTAGCACCTTCCAGTGCTGCATATGTTACCATCTGGAAGCTGGTAACCATTCTGGATTTTGCAGGATGTCTCAGTGTTGTTCGATGACTTTCAGTGATTTTACCTTCGACCAGGGAGGGCATGCCACAGCTTTGACAGAATCCTGTCTCGTTTGGGGGACCTCATGGGTTTCTTTGATCAGCAGCTCAGTGTGGGAAGGAACCAATGACTGTGACAGGGAGTTGCAGGTCTGCTCAAAATTACCATGGGTTTTGACTTCTGTTCATGGTCCCTTGTACCAGGAAATGCCCACATCTTCCTCATAGAGCTTACTGTATGAAAATAAGGATTATATGGCTTTGATTCATCACTGCTTTAGCTTATTGTATAGTTTCCACCCACCCCCATTCCTTCCATCTCATTTTATAGTCTCTCAAATCACCTGTCAGGTTTGCTTAGAGTTTAAGTTTAATCTGGTTAGGAACCATATATGAGGGAGAATATGCAGCGTTTGACTCTCTGTTCTTGTGTGAGTCTGGTAAGTATGATCTGCTCCAAATCTGTCCACCATTCTGACTTGATTAAGATAGAATATCAAAGTAGTTTTCATTTGTATTTTGTGATGGCTAGTGAGATGGAAAATGTCTCCTATGTTTATTGGCCATTTGTATATCTTCCTTTGAAATTTGTCTTTGTGTTTGATTTCTTGTTAGGTTTTTATATATTTTTTTATTGTACATAATGAGTTACAATATTTAGTAGGCAAACAATGAGTTGTTATCCCCAATTCCCCGCTGCCCTCCCCTCCCCAATCCACTGGATAACCTCCTCCATGTGTCGTCTGGATCAGTCCTTGTGACAGGGGACAATGGATAGCATAGTATTCAGCCAGATTCTCCTGGCCGTGCCTCTGGATAATCTTCCCCACCACGGCTCTCACAATCTTTCCGCCCCCTCTTCCACATAGTTCCCTAAGTCGTGGTGGATGAGTATTAAGGTTGCTTTAAGGTTGTGAGTTTAGGGTCTTTGTGTCGAAAATCGTTGGTTTTTGTCTCACTGGCTTATCCTGTGTTGATTTAATGGCTGTGGCTGTGAGTCCCTTGTTCATCCTGACATTCTCTGTGGGGTTCCATTTGGATCCTCCACAATATAACTGTGGTGGCTCCTCTCTTGCCAGAATCTCAGCTTTCGGCCTATGGTCAGTTGGTAGGGTTAGATGGGCCCCAGCTCTCTCTCTGCATCCTGAAAAATACAAACACAATCTCCATTGGAGAGTGAGATCAGTGTAGGTTGACAAATAAACACAATTCTGGATTACCTAGATTCTATTTTTAGTAGCCTCCCCGTCAATCGATCCCATATTGCATCCTGTCTTGGGAGCTCAAGAGTACAGGATCCGGTGCCTATCGCCCTGAATCTCAAGTTCCAGACAAGGGGTCCCCCTCACTAAGTGGAAAATTGGCCGAATTTGAAAGCTTTTGATTGTCTCCACCAGGCCCAGGCTCCTCCATTACACAAGTGCTCCTTTCTTGGTTGGCTGTTCCCTCCCAGTAAGAGGTGTGGTCAGCCTACTCATGACCACAGATTGTGTTTCGTGTCAGTGGTCTCTGTTTACTCCAGCTGTCATTGATCGCTTCTAGGCCTTTTGGCTAAGATCAAGTGTAGTTTCTGTTCTTATCGGTTTTTATATGTTTTATAATTCTTTGAGTATTCAAAATATGAATCTTCTTTCAGATGAATAGCTAGATTTTTGGCTATTCTCTTATCATGTCAGGATGGCCAAGTGGTCTAAGGCTCCAGACTCAAGCTTCTGCTTTTCTAAGTTGTCTTCTCACTCAATTAACTGTTTCCTTTGCTGTACTGACTTTCAAATTTCACAATGACCCATTTTTTAACTTTAAATATTTTTATTACTAGCCGGGTGTGGTGATGCATGCCTTTAATCCCAGCACTATGGAGGCAGAGTTAGGAGGATTGCCATGAGTTCGAGGCCACCCTGAGACTACATAATGAATCCAGGTCAGCCTGGACTAGAGTGAAAGCCTACCTTGAAAAAACAAAATAATAATAATAATAATAATAATAATAATTTTATTACTGAGCAATCAAAGTTTTTTGACAAAATCTTTGCCTATTCCTATATCTTGAATTGTTTCCTTAATTTTTTCTAATAATTACAGAGTATAAGACCTTAAATCAAGGGCATTGATCTATTTGGAGTTGATTTTCGTACAGGATGAGATAAAAGGATTTAGTTGTAACCTGCTGTATGAGGTATTTTTCCCCCATTTGAATTTTTGGCACCTTTGTCCAAATTCAAGAGGCTGTCCTTGTACAGATTCAAACCTGGGTCTTCTATTCCATGGGCACATGTATTTGGTTTTGTGTAGACAGAAAGTGTGAGTATGGGCACGCCAGGGTTTCCTGCCACTGCAAATGCACTCCAGACACATGTGGCCCTTTTTGCATCTGGCTTTATGTGGCTGTTGGGGAATCAAACCCAGTTGTCAGGCTTTTAGGCTTTTCAAGCAAGTCCTTTAACTGCTGAGCTAGTTCTCCATAGAATATCTTGATAGCAGATATGGTGACACCTGAAACATTTCCCCCTCCCCCAAATCAGGATTTCTTTGGGTGGCCAATATTTTTGCAGTTCCACATGAATTTTAAGATACATTTTCTGTTTCTGTGAAGAACAACATTGGAATTTTAATGGCGATTACCTTGAATCTATAGATTGCTCTTGACAAAATAGCCAGTTAAAAATATTCATTATTCTAATCCATGAGCATAAGAGATATTCCTCATACTTTAGTGTGTTCTTCAGTTTTTTTCTTAGTACTTTAACATTTTTTATTATGCAGGTATTTCACTCTAATAAGGCTTATTTCAAGGGTTTCTTCCTTTTTTGTATGTGGCAATTGTGAATGGATCTTTTTTCATGATTTCTTTCTCAGTATGTTTGTTATTGGTATATAGAAAGATGACTTATGTAATGTTAATTTTTATTCTACCACTTTGCTTAGAGTGCTCTTTAATTCTTATGTATTGAATCAGATTTTTTAAGCTTTAATCATATTTTTATAAAACTTACATACTCTTATGTCTCCTCACCTTATTCCATTGAGGAAACCTCTTCAGTGGGGTTATTGATATTCATTGTAGTGCCATGAAACCCTCCGTCTCTGTTGGATGTGATGGGCAATGTGCCTCAGGATATCCCTACCCACTCTGTGACTCTTACAATCTTTCTGCTACCTCATCTGCAAAGACACCTGAGTGTTGGCAGGAGTGTTAGAATTCTGACTTAGTGTTGGGTTTTCTGCTGCATCTCGATTTCTGCATTGACGAGTTTTGAGTGATAGGTGTATCTGTCGCCATCTCCTTGGAGCTGACTATCAGGCTAGCAATGAGAGCAGTGTTTGTGTTGCTGTTTCTTCTGTGATGTCTCCTTGGCCCCAGCAGATGTGAAATGACACATCTCATGGTAGACAGTGGATTATATTTTCTTGTCATATCAATGGATCTTGGATCTCCCCAAAGTTCTCTGTCATTGGCAATGTAAATCTAATTCTTCACAAATGAGCTTTGTTTGGGTTAAAAGAGGAAATATGCATAGTTATTTGAGAGACTTTATGATGTGTATGCCTACTCTTCTTAGACAAAGAGCAGTGAGGGCTTCTCTCTCTAGTCTGAGTTTCATGTGGATAGGACTTTGACTTGGTTCCCAATACTAGGTATGAGTTTTCTCCCACTGAGTGAGCCTTATGTCCAAGCCAAGAACCATTGGTTACCCACATAGGTTGTGTGCCACTATTTCAAAGATATGTACTTCCTGCCTGGCTAGTTGATTTCATAGGCTGCAGGATCCCTTGCAAATTCATGCTGTTGGAAATGATTATCTCCCAGCAGCTCCGGTAGCACTTTCCAGAGTTATTAGGGCTATCCATGTAGAAAATGGTTTCCCTCTCAGTTCCACCATGGTCTATGACCTCAGCCCATGGTGTTTTCAGCAAGAGAGTCTTACCTTTTATCTCTAGCAGGTAACCAAGTGCTTTAGCAATTATCCTCATTGTTTTGGGAACCTCATGGAATTTACCAGCCAGAGCCCATGGTTGTAAGATAAAGCTTTCTCTACATTCTACAGACATCTCTGAGTGGATCAACCCCAATTCCCTCTCTGGTTGACACTGTAACCCATAGAATGGTATCAAGGAGGAAGATTCTATGGTATTTTTCATATTAATTTTGTGTAATTCCTCCACCCTCGTTTGCCCCTCCCACCAAGCATCATATTATCATCTGTAAATAAGCATACTTTAGCTTCTTTTCCTTTATATCTCTTTTATATCCTTTCATGTCTTATTGTTCTAGCTAAGACTTCAAGCACTATATTAAAAAATTGCACTATGTGGATGAGGATTTTATGTTTTTGAGCCTAATATGGTTTAGTCTCATACTTAAGCCATTACCCTCCCCCATCCCTTACCCCTCATTCATAACCTCTCACTTCTTTCTACTAGTCTGCGTAGAGTTTACGGTTATCCTGGTTAAGGACCTCATATGAGGGAGAATATGAGGCGTTAGATTCTCTGTTCTTTTGAGTGTTCACTTAGTAAGATCTGCTCAAAGTCAGACCATTTTTTCCTAAATTTCAATATGTCATTTTTCCTTTCAGCTGAGTAAAATTCCATTAAGTAAATACACCACAGTTTCGCTGTCCATTCCTCCATGGATGGGCATTTGGGTTGATTCCAATTCTTGGATATTATGAATTGAGTTGCTATAAGTATAGTTGTACAAATGTTTCTGAGTCGAGATGTGACATCTTGTGAATAGATGCCTAGTAGAGGGAGAGCTGGGTCCATTGGTAGTTCTATGTCCATTCTGTCTAGAAGTCTCCACACTGCTTTCCATAACAGTTGAACAAGTTTGCAATCCCGCCAGCAGTGAATGAGGGTCCCTTTTTCCCAGCATCCTCACCAGCAACACTTGTTGTTGGTTTTCTTTATGATTGCCATTCTGACTGGGGAAAGGTGGTATCTCATTGTGGATTTGATTTGCAGTTCCCTGATGCTTAAGGATGCTGACACTTCCTCAGGTGCAAAAGGGCCATTTGTCTTTCCTCCCCTGTGAATTCTCTGTTGAGATCAATGCCCCATTTTTTGAGGGGGCAGTTTGCTTTTTTGTTATTAATTTTTTTTAGTTCTCTGTAGGTTCTGGAAATTAGGCCTCTGTCTGGGTGGTAGCTGGCGAAAATCATCTCCCAGTTTGAAGGGGGTCTATTGACTCTGAGAACAATGTTTTGTCTGTACAGAAGCTTTTGATTCTGATCAAGTCCCATTGGTTAAGTAACTGTTGCAGTTCTTGGGCTACTGGAGATTTGCTCAGGAACTTATTCCCTATTCCTATCTCATGTAAGATTCCTCCTATTTTTTTCTTCCAGAATATTTAGGGTTGTATGGTTAATATTGAGGTCTCTGATCCATTTGGAGTTGATCTTTGTGCATTGTGAAAGGAGTGGGTCTATTTTCATTTTTTTACATGTGTTTATCAATTTGTCCAGCACTATTTGTTGAATATGCTATCTTTAGCCCATCTTACATTGTTGGTACCCTTGTCGAAGACTGAGAAGCTGAAGTTACTTGCATTAAAGGCTGGGTCTTCAATTCTATTCCACTGTTCAGACTGTTTTTCTGCCAATCCCATGCTGTTTTAATTACTATGGCTTTGTAGTATGTTTTAAAGTCAGGTATGGTGATACCTCCTGCGTAATTTTTTTCACTCAGAATAGTTTTAGCTACTCATAGGTCTCTTACCCTTCCAAACAAATTTAGAGATTATTTTATCTATGTCTGTGAAGAAGGAGGTTGGGATTTTTATTGGCATTGCGTTGAATTTGTAGATTGCTTTTGGCAGGATTGCCATTTTTACTATATTGATTCTCCCTATCCATGAGCATGGAATGTCTTTCCATCTTGTCACATCCTCCTCTATTTCCCTCTTGAGTGTTTCAATATTTTCCTTATATAAGTCTTTCATTACCTTGGTTAGTGATATTCCCAGGTATTTGATTTTGTTTGAGGATATAGAAAAAGGCACAGTTTCTCTGATGTCTTTTTCCAAATGTTTGTCTTCTGTACATAGAAAGGCTACTGATTTTTGTGTATTAATTTTGTATCCTGCCACTCTGCTGAAGGCATTGATCACCTTCAGGAGTTTGCTGATACTGTTCTTTCGATCTGATATGTATAAGATCATGTCATCTGCAAAGAGGGATAGTTTGACTTCTTCCTTTCCAATTTGTATCCCTTTTATGCTATTCTCCTGTCTTACTGCTTGGGCTAGAACTTCAAGCACTATGTTAAAGAGCAGTGGTGAGAGTGGACACCCCTGTCTTATTCCTGAGTTAAGCAGGAACTCCTTGAGTCATTCTCCATTGAATACGATTTGTGCTTTAGGAGATTTGTATATTGATTTTAACATATTGAGGTATAGGCCATCTATGCCTATTCTTTCTAGGGTTTTGAACATGAAGTGGTATTAAAATTTGTCAAAAGCCCTCTCAGCATCAATTGAGATGACCATGTGGTTTTTACAATTGAGTTTGTTAATGTGGTGAATTATATTTATTGACTTGCGTATGTTGAACCATCCCTGCATCCTTGGTATGAAGATGTAACTAACCTATTGAAAGGAAGATGTAACCTATTGAGAAAGTAGTGGGCATCGACTGGCAAGAGGGGCCATGAGTGGTAGGGGAGAGAGACTAAGAATGCTAGCGACCCATGAGGTTCCAAAACAAGACAGAATTCTGTCAGAGCTCTTGAGTGCCCTCCCCAGGCCTGAGGCAAATTCCTATTGCTGAATAAACCACAGAATTCCATAGACCAGTATAGACCCTTCGAGGTCCAGAATGGTAACCAGCTCCCAGAAGGCAGTTAGTGTACTGCTGGAAGGTACTGTAAAGGCTGCCAGTAGAAACTGATCAACGACAGCTGGAGTAAACAGAGACCATTGACATGAAACACAATCTGCGGCCATGAGTAGGCTGATCACACCTGCTACTGGGAGAGAACAGCGAACCAAGAAAGGAGCACTTGTGCATTGGAGGAGCCTGGGCCTGGGGGAGACAATCAACAGCTTTCAAATTCGGCCAAATTTTCCACTTAGTGACGGGAAGCCCTTGTCTGGATCTTGGGATTCAGGGCGATAGGCACCGGATCCCATACTCTTGGGCTCCCAAGACAAGATGCACTATGGGAGTGATTGATGGGGAGGCTACTAAAAATAGAATCTAGGTAATCCAGAATTGTGTTTATTTGTTAACCTACACTGATCTCACTCTCCGATGGAGATTGTGTTTGTGTTTTTCAGGATGCAGTAAGAGAACTGTGGCCCATCTGACCCTACCAACCGACCATAGGCCGATAAGTGAGATCCTGGCAAGACAGGTGCCACCACAGTCATATAGTGGAGGATCCATATGGAACCCCACAAAGAATGATGGGATGAACCAGGGACCCAAAGCTACAGCCATTAAATCAACACAGGATAAGCCAGTGAGACAGAAACCAACAATTTTTGACACAAAGACCCCTAAAGTGACATTAAAGCAGCCTTAATACTCATCCAGAATAACTCAGGGAACTGAGCGGAAGAGGGGGTGGAAAGATTGTGAGAGCTGTGGTGGAGGAAACTATACAGAGGCATGGCACCCCTCAGTAACAACATACTAGGGCCAGGAGAACCTGGCTGAATACTTGGCTATCCATGTCCCCTGTCACAAGGACTGATCCAGACAACCCATGGAGGAGGATATCCAGCTGATTGGGGATGGGGAGGGGGACATCCGGGAATTGGGGATAACAACTTATTGTTTGCTCACTAAATAATGGAACTCATTATGGACAATAAAAAAAATTGCAGAAAAGTGGACATTTGTCTTGTTCCTAATTTTAGTGGAAATACTTCATTTTTTCCCCACTTAGTATAACAATGTTTATAGAGTTCTGAGTGTTTTCCTTTGTATTTTTGAAACTTATTAGTGTACTTAGAGAGTATTCCTTTTTCTTATTCCTACAACGATGTTTCATGCCCATACTAAAATGCCCTTATATATTTTACTGCCATAAGATTTTCCAGTTTTAGGCACTTTGAATCAGTCTGCTTTGAAAAATGCAGTACACATCTATGAATAGGTATGTTTTCTTTTCTCTCCAGTTAAGAATTTGGAGAAAGACTGGTGAGTAAAATGATAAATGTGTGCTAGCTTCACTAGAGATGAGGAAGGAAATCACTGTCTAAAGAACTTCTATCATCTTATACCCTCTTCAGCAGCATGGGAGAGTTCCAGTTAGTCTATATTCTTGCCATGATTGGATTTAGATAGTGATTGTATTTGTTTATTTTAGATATTCTGTTCAGCATAATATAATACCTAAATGTGCTTTTTAATTGGGTTATTTAATGAGCAATGTGGCTATGAAACTTGTTTATGATTTTTGGACATTGCATATCTTCATAATAAGGCAGACACTCAATTTTTTTCTCATTTAATTGGGCTGTTGATATATATTCTAAATGAAAATTTACATTCATAGTTTTGAGTATCTAACATCTTCTATCCTAGGTTTTGAATATTGTTTTATTTGAACTATTTGGCAAGCAGAGCTTTTTGTATTTAAAAGTTCAATTTACACATTTTTGCTTTACTCTTATTGTTGTTTGTGTTCTACCTAAAAAAAATTAACCTTCATTTCACAAAACAGTTGTCTTTTGCTTTATTACACAATTTACATAATTTAGATGCTTTGTCACTTATTTTTAAGTTTAGGGTCATTTAAAAATCATTTTGTTTATAAATTAGAGTAAGTAGGTGAGGTTATTTATTTTAACATACTTTTATCTAGTTATTTTAGTACTATTTACTAGGCATACTTTTACCCATTTATATGACTCAATGATTTTTAAAAATATTAAGTGAATAGATGTGTGTGTTTCCAGGAGTCAGCTTTGATTTTTTAAAAACATTATTTATGTGAATATATATCTGTCATGCTTTGATCCGGGTGTCTACCACAAACAAATGTGTTTTGAATGCTCCATCCCCAGCTGATGGCAGTTTGGATATTAGAACCTTGTTGGAGCTGTGCTGTTGGGGGTGGGCTTATTGGGGTAATAAGACAGCTTCCCCTTGCCAGTATATGGCACACCTTCCTTCCCTTGTTTGCCACCTACTATGGTAGGGATGATTCTGCTCATGCCATCTTTTTCCCTGTGATCATGGAGCTGCCCCTTGAGTCTATATGCCAAAACAAAATTATTCCTCCACAAGCAGCTTTGGCCCAGGTTCTTTCCCACACAGCAACAAGAAGCTGTCTATAACAATATCTATGTAGCATATGACCATATGCAATAATTATTATTAAGTTTATATTACTATAGATCCATTGTCATATCACACAAATCGTATTATTTTCTATTTTTAAAAGTAAGACCAAGATTGTCTTGGATATAATTTTACATTAGAGGCAATTAACACTTTAGTAAAACTTTCATTTTGGACCTATAGACACATATTTTTATTATTGAGTTCTTTAGTATTGTTTAGTAGTGTGTTCTTTTCTCCAGAGAGTAACTTGTATAGATAGGTGAAGATTTATTCCTAGATAGTATGTGATATCTGTGTAGTCCACATCCTCCAACATGGCTCCACCTCTGAAAGGATCCACAATCTACCCCCAACAGCTGCTTCAGCTGGAGACCAAGAGTTCAAACATATGAGCCTTCAGAGACAATTTACATTCAAACCACAACAGCAGTACTGAAAATAATATAAATTAAACTTTTTTTTCTGTTTGAAATGGAATAGATAAAATGTTTTACTCATTGAATAGTAAAAGTATAAAGGCAATGTGCTTCCTTTTACAACTTTGTTCCAATATAATTAATGCCAACAAGTTCATCCTTTTGAAACATATTGTACAGAGATCCGGTGACATAGTTATGAACTATCACCACAATCTAGTTTTTCCCAAATCTCTTTTTATTTCAATTTATTTTAATTTTTAAACATTTTTGACAACATTCATTTATGAACACACAGTAAATTGATAATGCTCCCATTATCTTCTTTTTATCATCCCTGGGGTGTTTCCTTTTTAAGTGGAGTCCTTCTTCTGATTTATTTTCTCCTTCCTTCTGCTTCCCTCTGGCCTCCATGTTAAAATGCCAGAAAATGCAATTTGATAGACTGAGAATTGTGCTGGTCCTGTGGGGGTGTCAGTAACAATGGAGGTGTCATGAATGCACCAGTTGGTTTATACTACATACTTTTTATTCTTTTATCCTATTGCACTAAGATTTGCAAGAAACTATTCAGTAGACATGATGATATGGACATACTTGTTTTTTTGTTTTGTTTTGTTTTGTTTTTGAGGTAGGGTCTCGCTCTAGTCTAGGCTGACCTGGATTCACTATGTAGTCTCAGGGTGGCCTCGAACTCACATTGACCCTCCCACCTTTTTTTTTAAAGTTTTTGTTTATTCATTTTCAAGCAGAGAGAGATGAAAAGAGAGAGAGAGAGAGAGAGAGAGAGAGAGAGAGAGAGAGAGAGAATGCACCAAAGCCAACACCTAGTGGGTCTGGCTTATGTGGTTCCTGGGGAATTGAACCCAGGGCCTTGGGCACTGGAGGCAAGTGCCTTAACAGCTGAGCCATCTCTTCAGCCCCCAGGACATACTTGTTTTACTTCTGATGATAGGAAGATTAAATTTAGTTCTCAATATAGTTTTTATAGTTTTAATTTTTAGTGAGTTTTTAATATTATTTTGAAGAATATATGCCATTTTTTTACTTTTTAAGACTTGGTTTTATATAGCTTAGATTGGTCTCAAGCCCACTATGCATTTGTGAAAAACCCTGAACTCATAATTCTCCTGACTCTGTCTCCGGAGTACTGGGGTTATGGCCATATGTCACGATACCCAGACTATAACTTTTCATTTCAGTAATGTGTTTTTATAGATAAGAGTTGTTCTCTTTAAATATTTATGAGCATTACTAACAAATTTTGCTCTATTGTTTTTCAATACAAATAAATTATTTCATCATTGACCTAAATACTGCAAAATATATAATTTTTTCAGCAAAGACTTATATACTCACTTGCAGTACACATATAAAAATTAATTTAGATTACAACTATACTGAATGGTAAAATAAAACTGCAAATGAATTAACATTTTTTAAAAAAAATATTCTTATTCCTAAAAGTGTTTAAATTTATAAGCTAAAGAAAACACTTGATGGTAAAGACTATTTAATTTGTATCTGCATACATATGAATCAGGTTCAGCAAAGTGCAGAGCCAATAAGCAGCACATTTCTTTGTGATATTTGTATAGGGTTTCAAATTTCTGAGGACACAAATTTTGATGCTTAACTCCTATTTTTATGTGAACTTCCTTTATAGTGTAACTGAAGATTTTATCCTAAACCTGTATAACTTTCCTTCAGTGCTGAATATTCAGTTCATTTATTACCACATTGCAGCAAATTTGCTTCAGAGGAATTAAGGATATGTGCAGCAGATTTTTTAAAAATGGCATCTTTATTTGCCTGACATTTTGCATTTGACTCTCAATTAATTGATTATGTGGTCTTTGTTACATATCTCAGAACCATATTCCACATTACTTGTTTATTTCACAAAATTATGGGCTTCTCTAGTATGAAAATATACCATACCTCCTTCCTGCACTGTTTACTCTCAGTTGATGATTTCTCAGTCTATGAGTGCTTTGGAAGTAGTAATGACTAAAAATGTTTCTTCTTGCCTTCTTTTCACCTTTTGAAGTTTTACCCTTAAAATATTTCCATGATATTATGATTTTCAGAGATACAATGTATTGATATTATAGATGTGAAACTAATTACTACTTTTAAGTGGAAGACTTGCCTCTATAGTGTAAAAGAAGTCATAATGATGGAATCATTATTTTGTAGACAGCCTATTGTTTGTACCTTCATTAGAAATATTAAAATGTACTAATATCTACCAAGTCTATATTCACAACTGTAATGAAGTGGTTACCTTGCACATATATCAAGCACATCAGTGAATTTCATATACCTTAATATTTATTGTCCAGAACATTATATCTTTTAGCATATTTAATAGTTAACAAATATATTTCCATGTAAAAGGAAGAAAGTACCTGGAAAAAAATCTATGAGGTTTAGACACTATTTTCTGAAAATTTTCAACTAATGAAATGTTTAATATAGAGAATACTTTCTGTATGTCAATCAAACTTCTTATTTTAAAGTCTTTATATCACTTTAAGTTTTGTAAAATTGAAACTAAGAAGTAGAAGCTTTAAATAAAGATGTGGAACTGGGTTTGAAGTATTATAAGATGTAATGATATCTAATACAATAAAAAATATGTAGGATATGTTATCAATTTGCAGGACACGCTCTAGATTTCAATGAAGATGAAGGACACAGAAGACATGAAGCACAAATATTAGCTTTTGTAGCTTCCCTTGGTAACAGAATGTGAGCACATCATACCAAAATATTCTATATTCAAGGAGCCTTTAAGCAAATCAGAATGAGTTTTTTTGTGGAGTTATAAATAAATACTATGTGAAATAGTAATGCTGATATCTGAATTTGTATGTAATACATTATATTGTAAAATATGTTAGCAAAGTATGAAGTATAATTAGAATTTTAAAATTTATTACTGACATTATCCTTCCATAGTTATTAAATTGATTATGATTCTCACGTGCTAATCTCTCATTTCTCCATTCAATGACATAACAAAGAACAATGCAAATATAATGTAATGCACATACTCTATTTATCAATAAATGAGTGCAAACATGGAAAAGTAGAGGCTTGCATGACAAGGAAGATGACAATGTGACACTAAAATCAAGGCATACAAAGTATTCACATCCTCAGAGAATTACACAGTCAAGAAGTATTTCTTATTCATAGAACAAATAACAGTAACAGGTTTTGAAAATGTTATTGAAAAGAATCTCTTTTTACTCTATTTATGCTAAAGATATTCATAGGAAAGCAACCTGCTCCTGAAATGGTAGCTATTTAGGAAAATAAAGGAATGGCCAGTGTCACAAGCGAACGCGAAGCTCAGCGTATTAGCAGTTTTGATTGTGTAACTCGTGAAGTGCTGCTTAGAGAAGCAACTTTCCTACAAGTAAAATGTCAGAAGGTGAAAAGAAAACTCCAAGGGAAAATGTTCACCCTGTTCTGCATTCATTACATCCTGAGACAGTGGATTTTTTCCAAGGCTAATCTTCCCAGTTTTCACTCTGCCTCTCTCTCTCTCTGTCTCTCTCTGTCTCTCTCTGTCGCTCTCTCTGTCTCTCTCTGTCTCTCTGTCTCTCTGTCTCTCTCTGTCTGTCTCTGTCTGTCTCTGTCTGTCTCTGTCTCTCTCTCTGTCTCTCTCTCTCTCTCTCTCTCTCTCTCTCTCTCTCTCTCTCTCTCTCTCTCTCTCTCTCTCTCTCTCTCTCTCTCTCTCTCTCTCTCTCTCTGTCTGTCTCTCTCTCTCTCTCTCTCTCTCTCTCTCTCTCTCTCTCTCTCTCTCTCTCTCTCTCTCTCTCTCTCTCTCTCTCTCTCTCTCTCTCTCTCTCATCAGCAGACCCGGCTTCACACTCTTCATGCTGGTAGGGATGTTGAAAATACAGTTGCTAAGCAACTGGATACTGCACATTGGAACTCTATTTTTTTAGATGAAAGTGACAGAAGAAAGATAGTGACATCAATAGCTTCCTGACTTTTTTTTTTTAATTTAGCAGCTGCAGTGCAAAGAGATGATGACAGGGACAAGGCAAGGGAAACCCGAGAAGGCGCAGACAGAGGAGGTAAGCTGTGAGGGAAAGAACTGTGTCAGGATCTATAAAAGAAGATTAGAAATGATTCACAGAAATACTTGTGATATATTGGAAACTGATCACAACTAAATAAGACCTGTGATGTAGCAACAGCACTTGCAAATGAAGTGCTCTAATAAGGAAGAATATCAAGAATTGGGAGGATTGGTGCACCTGAAACTTCCCTAACCTTTCCAGATTCTATTTATTTCACATGTATTACCTCCCCAAGTATGACTTTTATCTCAGAATCAGAAAACATGTCTGAAATGAACATTTTTGGCCTTTGAAATTTACCAGATGGCACCAAATGATACCCTGGAGGAATAATAAAAAGGTAACAGCGATAGATAGCACTGAATTTCTCCTAAGAATTGAAAATCTGTGCCCTTATTCAGCTTAATGAAGAGCGACCATCTCGGTAATAATAGCTTAGGAAGAAAGAAAAGAAAGGCCTTTGAATGGTTTGAATGAAATCGGCCATGTGCTGAATTTCAGAAAATGCAGAGGTGAGAATCGATAATGAAGGGTTCTTCTTTCATTTCAACTTGAATGATTGCAATGTCAAGCCAAAATTGTTAAAAAAAATAATGTAAATACAGCTAACAGTGGAATAGTAAGATAATAAAGCTCTAAGTGGATTCATTTGGCATTCTGAAGATAGGTATTTGATTGCCATTTTGAAAACTTACTATGTGTTATTTAACTTGAGCCTCAGTGTGATCCCTGAAAAATGGCATTGGCACCTGATACTTCAACTCTGAGGCGTAAATGAAATACTAAAGCAATGATTTGCTACATCTTCTGATGGTATTTTAGGTGAAAATGTAAAATACTTTTGCTACTTATCATGCACAATACATCCCCATGAAGTATGCCATTTTATGGATCTTGACAATCAGGATTGGACTCCTGACCCAGTGCTGACTGAAAGAAGGTGAAAAGTTAAGGTTATAATCTAAACTCTCTTCTGAAAACGACCTTCTTTTTACTCCGTTTACTTTGACAAAAATGGAGAGAGCTGCAAGGCTAAAATTTTCCTACATAAATAATATATATTTTTTTCAATTTTTTAATTTTTTTAAAATCTAGATTGTACAGTTTGTTTGAGGACCTTATCATTCTGGTCATTCCAGTCCTGTTCTGAAATGTGTTTGTTCTATATCTGTGATAAAAATGAGCTTATCTCTGATGAACACAATTAGAAATGTAATGGGAATCAGCAGCAAATCCCTGATTCCACTGTGGTGTCTATGTGCCTGTTGGGTCCAGGTATTGCTCCTTTCCAGTGAGAGAAGACAAATGAGTAGGCAAATATGGACAATAAGAGCAGAGCAAAACATTGAACTTACTTCTGAAGTTAGTTCCACTTGTATGATTTAATTTGCTAACATCCCACAAGTTTTCCTATTTACTGTAACAAAGAAATTCAGCATGCAGACTTTATGTGCGTGGCAAGCTAATTGTTTTTGCTTTCAAATGATCAGTTTCATCTTATTTCCCAGTTGTACATTGCTAGTTTGTACAACCAACCAATAAAGAATTTATTTTTATTTATTTTTATTTTTTAATTTTTTTTTATTGTCCATAATGAGTTACATTGTTTAGTGGGCCAACAATGAGTTGTTAACCCCAATTTCTCATTGGCCCCCTTCACAATCCCCAGTCAGCTGGATAGCCTCCTCGGTGGGTATTCTGGATCAGTCGTTGTGACAGGGGACCATGGATAGCCTAGTATTCAGCCAGGTTCTCCTGGCCCTAGTATGTTGTTACTGAGGGCTGTCATGCCTCTGGATAGTCTCCCCCACCTCGGTTCTCACAATCTTTCCGCCCCCTCTTCCGTTCAGTTCCCTGAGTCATGGTGGGTGAGTATTAAGGATGCTTTAATGTTGTGAGCTTAGGGGTCTTTGTGTCGAAAATTGTTGGTTTCTGTCACCCTGGCTTATCCTGTGTTGATTGAATGGCTGTGGCTGTGGGTCCCTTGTTCATCCCATCGTTCTCTGTGGGGTTCCATATGGATCCTCCACGATATGACTGTCCTGGCTCATTTTTTTACTCCATCAAGTAAGTCTTTTCATTTACTAAATAAAAATCACTGCTCTAGTTTAACTCAGTTCCGACTCCCGAGAAAGAGCAGATATTTTATTTTCAACTGAAAAAGAATTAACATGGAGGTCACAAGCTTCTTCTAAGTGACAGTGAGAGGGGCAAAGAGGAAATACCTGCATGAACTTCCTGCCTGCTCGGAAACATGCCTCCTCTCTGTCAAGTTGCAAGGCAAGAGCTTGCATGCTCTGCCACTTCCAGTGCATCTCATGCAATGATTATGCAGTGATGCTTATTTTTAATATTTTCCTATTTGACAACGTAATCTATACAAGGTGTTAGGACTATTACAATCAGAGATGCAAACTATTTTTCATTAAATCACCCTCTCCTTATGATTACTAGTATAGCATACAGCATCAACTTTATGCATTCCTATTTTTCATAGATACATTGAATGGAGTGTTTCCTCTGCCTAGCCTTCTTAAATCTGTTGGTGTAGGAAAGTGAGCATGCTGAGGAAGAGTCTTGGGCGGGAGACTTGGATGTAAGGAAGTGACAGTGGAAACAAACTATAACCACCAAGTGTTCAGAAGATGAAGAGCACAGGCAAGTGAAATCAGAGAGGACGAAGAAAAAGAGGAAATGAAAACTGAAATTTATCACTATGAATTATAAGAGTTACTTTATACATTCTCACCTCCCCATTCCTCCTGTACTGGTCCCTTTCCCCTTATTAATGTTTTCATCTCCTTTGCTTTAATGTTTTTTTTTTTACATAACATTACTTTGAACTTTCAGAAATATTTTTTGGAAGCAGAGAGCGATAGAGGAGAGAGAGAGAGACAGACGGAATGGCATAGCCAGGCCTCCAGCCACTGCAGAGAAACTCCAGAGGCATGTGCCACTTTGTGCATCTGGCTTTCCCTGGGTACTGGGGAATCGAACCTGTGTCTTTAGGCTTTGCAGGCAAGCGCCTTAACTGCTGAGCCATCTCTCTAGCCATACACTGAACTTTTTACATATCATACTGTGTCAGATACACCCTATACTGACCCCAAATGATTACAACTTGCATAATCCTTGCTCTAAAATATAAGAGGTGGTTGTAATTTCCTTCTAGCTAACAGGATGTCTTAAAGCAAAGGGGTTTTAAAATTTAATTGTCCAAATCAAATGATGTGAAGATATCATAATTAAATAAAAAGGATTATTCTATGTTGACCTGAATTAATAAGGTGAAAATCCCTAAGAGGGCCTGAGCCTATGCCTGAAGGCCACATAGCTAAGGAATTTGAAGGCAATGCATAGGAAACACAGTGATTTAAACAGACAATAGGAAATGCTTAGTTAGAATTGGATGTGTGACTTACTTTGACCAAAAAAAAAAAAAGCATGCATTTTGTTTCAGGTCATTAAGCCCTAAGTGGATAGGTGAGGTATGTTGGTCACAGTCTTCTTGAGTGACAGGAACTTTTAAGTTTCCCGCAGGCATCAACTACATTTACAGTAGCAAAATCTGCTCCTAATTCTTACTACTGAGAGATTCCTTAAACTTTAACTTCTCTTTTTTGTATTTAAATAGTGTCTGATATTTTGAGATGTTATGAAACATGCTGAGAATTTAAGGAGTTATTAACATTAAGTATAAAATGGAGAAGAGTGAGACTTAAAGACTTTGCTCTCTCTGGCAAAGATGCTTAAGAGATAGGGATGACCTCAGCCAACAACTGGATGACTGAATCTAGACACATTCTTTTTTGTTTGCTTCTTTTGTTTTAAATCTTTGTGTAGATGTGTTCACATGTGGATATGAGTGCACACATGAGGTGAGAGACAAGTGTTGGTGGTTATTCCTCACCTGCCAGGTAATGCAGGGTCCCTTTGTTGTCCACCTGTGCATACACCAGGGCCACAGTCTTCCAGGATTCGCCTGTGTCTTCTCCCTTCTCACCACAGGAGGGTGGGAATTACAGGTGTTGACTGCTGTTTCCAGCTTATATGTGCTTCTGGGAAACCAAACTCAGGACTTCAAGTACATTCATCCACTGAGCCATCTTCCCAGGCCCATATTTGGACTCTTTAGGGTCAAAGATGAGAACAATGGAATCAATTAGTCATATAAACCCCATTTCTGTCTCATCTACTCATTTTCTCCAGACCTATAATATCTCATAAACAGTTATCAGGAATATGGGACTATTATGCATTTTTTGGTATTAAAAAGGAAATTTATTAAATTAGTTTACCACAGTCAAATCTATTAGGTCCTTTGAATGTGAGCAGACACTGAAATTTTTAGAGAAAATTTAAAGAAGAGGGTAATGTTTAATATTAATATTAATATTGGGATTTCCTAGAAATTATTGTCATCAAGGTTTTATTAAAACTAGAGTTAAAGATACCCAAGGATTCATATAATGGCATATCAGGCTTTAATGATATAAATTTCATTCCTTGTCACTCAAATACATCTTTCAATTTGTCTTAGATTTTGTGACTTTGAAATTTGATCAAATAGCTGAAATTGTTTCTTATCCTCCACTGAACTTATTGTAAGATCATACCAAAAAAGTTGGTGATATAAATAATTGAATCAATTTTCCTTTCTTTCTCAGGCACATTGGCCAACAACCCAAGTGACAAGCCTCTTCCAAAATACATTTTATTACACAAGCAGTCATAGGAAGAGAAAGAATAGTGTTTGAAATAATATGAACATAGTAAAAGTACCAATATTTTGGAGTTATTCTAATTCCAGTTAGAGGTCAATATGTAAGTAAATAATCTTGTCTCATGTTAACTGCATCCTTCTGGAAATCAAAATGATTACTAAATTTTAATTTGTATTTCCCTTTTGCTATAGCAAATGACCTTCACATGCTAGCAAAATGTAAATCACATTAAAGGCATTGTGAAAGGAAATACGAATGATAAATAAAATGGAAAAGTTCATAAAGCTTACTGTACAATAGGATGATAGTTCAAATACTAATTTTATATGCCATTGTTAATCTCTAAATGAATCAAGAATCAGAAATAAAAAGAAATAAATAGCATTTAAGAGTTTGCCTAAATGTAAGTGAAAGAGTTAGGATTTGAACAAATAGTTTAATACAGAGTCCAGGCTCTGTGTGTGTGTGTGTGTGTGTGTGTGTGTGTGTGT
The DNA here is from genome assembly GCA_004024765.1 of Zapus hudsonius. NCBI lineage: Eukaryota > Metazoa > Chordata > Mammalia > Rodentia > Dipodidae > Zapus > Zapus hudsonius. The sequence goes on from PVHP010023397.1 coordinate 23,635, forward strand.
GTGTGTGTGTGTGTGTGTATACCTGTGTTTTTCATGGCACATGTGTAGACGTCAGAAAACAACCTTGGGTGTAAATACTCAACTTCCATTTCTTTGAGGCAAGGTGTCTCTCATTTGCTATTTCATTAATTAGGTCAGCTGGTCCTTGAGTTTCTGAGAAATTCTGTCACTAACTCCCATCTCACCACATGCATGCTGGGATTACAGAAACCCATCATCAGGGCTTCTGGTACTTTTATGTATTCTGAAGATCTGGCCTCAGGTGTACACTCCTGTGCAGCAAACGCTTTATCTCAGCCCCAGAGTCTGTTCTTGACTCCAGTAATTGTATTGGGAATGATAAATGACATTCTCCAAACTTCATAAAATAGCTATTTAAAAGACTACAGTTTAGGTTATTGGGTTTTTATTTTAGTATTCTTTTCATTAAATAGGAAATCTATAGTGATGAACGTATAAAAGGAAAAAAATGCAGGCTGAGTAGAAGATGGGAACAAAGAATAGATAGAGAATAGGCAACATAAAGAATAGGAAACATCATAAGGAAAACCAAAAACAACAATTGCTGGTGAGGATGCGGGGAAAAGGAACCCTCATTCACTGCTGGTGGGATTGCAAGCTTTTTCAACCGCTCTGGAAAGCACTGTGGAGACTCCTCAACAGAATGATCATAGAACTACCAATGGACCCAGCTATCCCTCTACTAGGCATCTATCCACAAGATGTTACATCTCAGGATAGAGACATTTGTGCATCTATGTTTATAGCAGCTCAATTCATAATAGCCAAGAAATGGCATCAACCAAAATGCCCTTCCAAATATCTAAATATTTAAACATGCAAATATCTAAATATTTAAACATTAAATTGTCAATGCTGTGTCTTTAAGCCTAGTGATTAAGACATGAATCAAATTTATACAATTAGTATATTTTAGGTTCTGTTTCAAATTCTATGATGCTGTGACTAGAAATACTGTGATAATACTTTTGAATCTTTCCATCTGTCTGGGATGCTGTGGATTGGGCCCCAATACAGAAATCATTGTTGTGACTGGAAATGAGAGTTGAAAATTCAGAAATAGGTAAATCAGTTTTCTCCAAAGTTATTCATGTATTATGTTCAAATTATAACCCAAATTTATAGGATTTCTATGTCTGTCTGTACATGATCAAAGTCCTTCTAAAAGGTACATAACAACGCAAGAATTAAGAAGACATCTGATGAAAGACTATCTTAAGATGAAATTTTAACTACTGAATACTTAAGAATTCTTAAGAGGCTATAGTAATGCAGGAAGGATTATTTAGGCAAAAAGATTTTTTAATTGTCAAAAATATATAAAACCTTTAGCCTAAGTCACACATTAAATAAACCCATTCACAAATTACCATGATGCCATGACAATGGTTGATGAAGATATAGAAAAACTATCATTTTGACATTCTGTTAATGAGAATGCATGCAGCTACAATTTTTGAAAACTCTGAAGTTATACTAGAGATATACTATGTCTGGTGTATCCCATAATAATTCCATTTTACGTATGTTCTCAAGAGAAATATGTCTGACATTTGCTAAGACCTTTTATAAGGGTGATTGCAACATTCAAGGAAAACATCCTTAATCCATGAATGAATGAGTAGCACTGGACCTTACAAAGAAATAATTCTAAGAAATTGACTGAAAATGAAAAATTGTCAAAGATCCAAATCTGAGCCTGGGAAGAAAACAAAGTAGAATTGTTGTTGTGATTGGGAAGTATCCTCGTTAGTTCTTCAGATACTGGGAAATGTGTCCAAGTGGTCAAGGTGAATGCCTCTCAATTCTAGATGGCAGGAGGGACTCATCTAAGAGTTGCATATTTGTGTGTGTGTGTGTGTGTGTGTGTGTGTGTTTGTGTGTGTTTGTGTGTGTAAATATAGTTAAGAAGGAATACAGCACTGATATGTGGTATATAGCAGGATTTTTTTCTATACTGTCAGACTACAAAAGAAAAAACAAAAAAAGTAAAGAAAATGTTTCCCAAAAGAGGCAAATTTCAGTAAGAAAAAAAGATGTGACTATCAAATTCTTATATTATAACTTCCTGAATGTAATAAGAAATTAGAGAAGACAAATTACTAGAAAGAAAAAGTACAGATTCATGAAAGACTGATAACAAACACAATATGCTTTCTGTAAAACTGGAGAAAATCCTTTTATTTGTAAATAATTAAAATTTGATAAAAAGAAAAAATAATTAGCTATGTTTAATAACATAGAGAAATCTTACTTCTGTTTTATGTAATATGAAAGATGTCTAGCTATACTAGCACTAATTTATTCATGATATTTGTAACTACACCTGATTGAGAATTTATGTAATCAAAATGTTAAAAAATTGAATCGCTCAAGACAGTTCTACCAAACACACTCCAATCCCTCTCAATATAGAAATAAAAAGTATTATTCATTTTCTGGTTCTTTGCTGTTGTTTCCTGTAGGTCTATTTTCAACCATCAAATTAGATATTCATCATATAAAATTTATTCATCCATCAGTTACAAACACACATACCAATGTCAAAACAGAACATGCCTCATATTATTAACAACACCAGATCTTTAATCAATATTTTAAAAACTATGGGAAAATGCGAAAGTGAGAATACAAATTATGACAATAATAAAATTATAAATTTATTTATATTGACAGTCTTCTACCAAAGATATTACATTTAAAACTATACAAAAATATATTGCTAATCATATGTTTACAACTAACAATTTTAAGAGTACTTGCATCAATATATCTTCAAAAATATCTAAAAAATGTATTTCTGGAAATAACAAGGAATTGAAGATACCTAAATTGAATAACATTTCTTCACTTTCCCCTACTTCATTATATTTTTTACATTTAGAGATGATGACTTCCCAAGTAGTTTGTAAATTACTACTAATGCAGGACATTTTAAATGTGAATATTTTCAAAATAAATGAGATAGATTTCTAGTTAATAACCTCACTGACATTTTAATAATAGAAAACAACAGTTTGCATATCACTCAAATATTCCATTATTAAAATTTTATAAAATAGGGGCTGTAGAGATTGCTCAGAGGTTAAGGCACCTACCTCCAGTGCCTAAGGCCCCGGGTTCAATTCCCCAGGACCCACATAAGCCAGATCCAAAAGGTGGTGGCCCTGGTGCTTTATCTCTCTCTTTTTTTCTTTCTCTCTCTCTCTTTCTCTCTCTCTCTCTCATTCTCTGTATATCTCTGCTTGAAAATGAATAAATAAAATAAAATAAATTTAAAAAATTTGATAAACTAGACTTTACAAAAGTGTGTTGCAAATTTGGCATTGTTTAATATATCTCAATAAAATTTTTCTCAATTTTTTTTCCTGTGAAACATGTATAATATAAATACTGATGCATGTATGTTATATCTGGAGAATATTAACTCCCAAATTCAAAGCAAACATTTTACTTTTGATATATTACCAACGTTAGATATAGGGATTTTTATAAGGACTTAAAAATAAAACTAAGCACAAAATAATATATATTATGAAAAGCATGTCCAACATGCCTCAAGAAGCCATGTCAAATAACTGTTTATCTGTATAATTTGGGTTTGTATAAGAACAGGCTACTAATGTTCACATGGTGATGAAATCATCTAATCGTAAGTTTCCAAGCATGTATCTCTATATTTATATGATACATTATATATATATATATATATATATATATATATATATATATATATATATATATATATATAT
>PVHP010023398.1:0-27388 GCA_004024765.1 Zapus hudsonius
ACTATGTGACCCAGCCATATCACTCCTTGGCATATATCCTAATGACTTTAGTCACTTCCCTAGGGATACTTGTTCTTCCATGTTTATTGCAGCTCTATTTACAAAAGCTAGAAAATGGAACCAGCCTCGATGTCCCTCAACTGATGAATGCATAAGGAAGATGTGTTTTATTTATACAATGGATTTTTATTCAGCTGTTAAGAAAAATGAAATTATTTGCAGGGAAGTGAATGGATCTGGAAAGGATCATACTAAGTGAGGTAACTCAGGCCCATATAGCCAAACGCCATGTTCTCCCTCATATAATGGCACAGACAGTAACCACAGATAGTTAATAGAAAAATTTCAGTGCCAGGGATGGTGTACCTTCCAGTGAGGTGCAGGCCAGGGAGGTTCCCAAAACATTACAGGCCATTGCCAAGGCTCTTGGTTGCTCACCAAAATGAGATGGTAAGACCCAATTACAAAGACTATACATGCTTGGGCTGCAGGCCACTGAGAAATCAACCTGGAGCTGAGCAGGAAACATCCTCCCTGTTAACCAGCTGACAGAAAGATAGAAAGAGCTATGGCTGCATGCAGCCCTTTGGGAGACAGAAGTCATCAACAGTAGTGACCAGCAGTGGACCTCACAAGCCTTAAGACTGACCAGCCAGGCCAAATGTGCCAACTGGGGCAACAGTGGCACATCTATAATGGGGGAAACTAATGGCTATCTAATTGGACAGGAGGTTCACTCCACGGGAGGGAAAGCATGCCTGGGACTGAAGATCTAATCAAAACACTATAGTCAGGTATGTCATGACCCCTAGGGGAGTAACACCTGCTATGTCTGGCTAAACTCCCATAAAAGCACTTTTAAAAAGAAATGAGCATATCCGTATGATACTACTCTTACTCTTATCTAGAGAAGCTTCTCTTTTTCAGATTTCAGTGACCACTGGGGCAATGCAATGAAAGTGGAGTGTTCATCACTGGGACATCTCTATTACACTTCCCAAAGCTCAGGGTCTATTGCAGAAAAGGTGGTGGAAAGATTTTAGGAGCCAAAGGAAGGGTAGGACTGCTTAGAATACAAACTTCCAGACACAACATGGCCTTGATATTTATGACTTCACAATAGCTGATAATACCTACACATGATGGGAGGAAAAGATGATGACAACGAAGCAAATTGAGAGGTGGAAGTGATATGGGGGAGGGTGGGGAGGGAATCATAATGGCTCATGATCTATGATTTTGGAAGATATCAATAAAAAGTTTAAAAATTAAAAAAGAAAAAGAAATGGTAATATGATTATAATCCACCCACAAAATTAAAAATAATACATGTTGTACTGATACAAATTACTAAGATGAACAAACCAGACACAGTTTATGGGAGGAACGGGATTTATTTCAGCTTACAGATCCAAGGGGAAATTCCATCAATGGTGAAAGAAACTGCTTACTTCCATAGATCCAGAGAGGAAAAACTACAGCAAGCAAAACATCAGCACACACACAAACCCACCAGAGCTCAGACCTCTCTCTGTACATACCTTTGGACTGAAATTCAGACCCCCCCAAACTCACCTTTAGACTGGACCCCAGGATCTCTCCCAGTGACACCTTCATCTAGGTGGCTGGAGATCCAAGTTACAAGTTTAGTTTCAACACCAGAGTCAATGGGGGACATACATTCAAACTACCACAATGCACCAAAAGAAAATATTTTCAATGTACAGAGAACTCAACAAAATCCATTTTAAATTTGAACTCCCTAATTAATAAAAATTGGCAGCCCAGATGGGAACAGTGGCACATGCCTGTAATCCCAGAACTCAGAAGATGGGCAAAAGTTCAACACTATTCTGGGTTACATAGTAAAACCTTGCCTCAAAACCGAAAAATAGCCAAAAGTTCCCAATATGAACTTCCTATACCAACAAGCCAATCCAATTAATGAGTAAAAAGATGCCTAACTTCCAAACAGATCTCTTTTTTCTACCAGTATTGATGGGGGCTATAGGAATACAGTTGTTCTTGTGCACTACTGGTAGATGGTAACAACTAATATAATCTTTACCAAAATTTAATATATACATTAGTCTTTGTTCTAAGTCTCATTTTCTAGGAATTTAGTGAAAAGAAAATGATTCGGGCCAGGCATGGTGGTATCTGTAATCCCAGGACTTTGAGACTTAGGTCAGAAAATTGCTGTAAGTTCAAGGCCAGTCCAAACTACAGAGTAAGTTCCAGGTCACCTACACTAGAGTGAGACCTGCCTCAAAACAAAACATTCATAAGGTCATTAGTTGCTACTATGCCTGTGTCTATAAATAACATCACCAGGACACAAGAAAATCATAATGTGTGCATATAATAGAATATGTAACTCATTAAAACAATTCTTCAAACTTTTTCACTTAACATTTGTCTATAGACTATGTATTGTGAAAGGGAGCCTCTTTTGCCATTGTGGAACTTCTTCTGGATCTGTAACTTCAATAAATCCCTTCCTCCCACAACTGTGCCTGGTTTGGAGGTTCAACCCAGCAGCATGTGGCTAAGACAGCAAGCTAAGGCAAAAAGTTCTCTTGATTTGCTGAAAGAGTATGCAGAGGGCTGGGGAGCACTTGCCTAGCAAGCATTAGCATTAGATCATGGATTCAGTTCTCAGCCTCTCTCTCTCTCTCTCTCTCTCTCTCTCTCTCTCTCTCTCTCTCTCTCTCTCTCTCTCTCTCTCTCTCTCTCTCTTTCACACACACACACACAAATGTGTCAATATTCATACATGAAAATTATGAGTGATTCCCAGCTGTTAAAGTGGTATTTTAATTTTCATAATATGAAGGTCATGAGTGAATCAGTAGCTGACAAAGCTGAGGGTGACAAAGCTCTTAAGGAAGACCTACACAGTGAACAATTCTAGGTAAGTATTTTCCAGCATAAATGATGTTGATGGATTGACCTTGTTCTAAAAGTGTACTCTGGAAAGAAAATTCTCAGGTGTCAATATTCAAGTCATTTCATGACCACATTAACTCTTTTGGGTTGGGTAGAAGTTCTGTAAGGTTCAAATAAAGACTTTTCTACCACTTAACCCTAAGACATTAAGAATACACATAAGTGTTCTCTTCTTGTTTACCAACACCATAACAAGAAAGTCTGGGTGAAATCAACCTTGCTGAAAACTGGTTTTTAATCTGTTGAGTTTATGGGCAAGACTATTATAGATAAAACAACATCCCCTATTCAAGATTTTTCTCATTTTTTACAATGGTCCATGGCATTGAATCTACACTGGAAATATGCATCCTGCTGTAGATGCTGTGAGTTTGTCAGCAAACACCATCACACTCATCCAAGCAGTGGAACAAGGCTCACTAGCTATGTTCTAAGTATTCTATTTATTAAAAATGGGTTCACAGGATATTGCAGCAACTGGGTGTAGTTAAATACAGAGTGTTTTGAAGGGTTTCAAGTATTCTGAGTGGTAGCCACAGCAATGCTGCAGAATAGGAGTAAATCCCACAGCAATGCAGGAATGATATTTGGAAGAAATATTTGAAGACATATGACCATCCAAAGGATTTAACAAGAGTATGCTATGGGTAAAATCATAACCAAATATTAGTGCTTGGGAAATAGCTAGAATTCAACCTTAATGAACAGTATATTCATGAAATTGTTGGCATTGAGGCCATTGAGGAACTGATTGAACTGGAGAAAAAAGTAAACATGAAATAAAGGATAAAGTTATACCTAAGGTATCAACAGTTCATGGCAACAAACTGGTAAGGAAAAAATGGACATTTGCAACTATCCTTGGAGGTGTACTGATATTGCAAGAATATCAATTACAGGAGACTCATGAGAGGCAACAGATCCATGATGATCTTGCTTGTTATAAAAAAATACAATGAAGAGAGGAAATAAACTATAAACACTTCATACTGGTGCTGGGGAGATGGCTCAGTTGTTTAGGTGCTTGTCACAGCAGCGTGAGGACCTGAGTGTAGGTCCCTGGCATATATCTGTGATCCCAGCACTGGGAAAGCAGAACCAGGAGGAGCCCTAGGGCCTGCTCCCTAAGTAGTTTAACCAAATCAGTATGTAAACTCAGGCTCAGTGAAAGACCCTGTCTCAAAAAGTAAGGTGAAAAATGATGAAGCCCAATATCACCTCTGTACTCCACACATGTGCACATGTGTACACACATGGGCTCACACAAACATGTACATGCATGCAGCACACCAAGAAGTGCTGTCTTCTAACTGAAGTACACTGCCTGCTCAACTATCAGGTGTCAGGACCTCAGTCCCTTCTGTCAGCTACTTCCAAGACTCACCAGAAGAAAGGGAAATTGATGGTCCTGTCAGTGTAGCAGCCCATCATGCGGCAGGTAATTTTAGTTCACTGCTTCAAACATTCTTCATGCCTAGGACACCGTCTGCTCTGTTAATGGTGAATACCCATGCAAACTATTCTCTTTCTTCTCACTTCCTTTCCAGTATTCAATAAATCACATGAGAAAGTCAGCACATCAACATTATAAAGTAGGCTGTATATGATTTTGCCCTACTGTAGGATAATGTAAGGAGGGGTGTGAGCACAATTAAGGCCAGGTTATGTCCAGTGGATTGAGTATATTCAATGCATTTTCAACTTTTAAAAAATTTATTTGTGAGGACCATGAAAGGGCCTCTTGCTACTGAAAATGAATACCAGATGCTTGGACTGCTCTCGTGTGTCAGGATTTATGTGGGTGGCTGGGGAAGTGAACACCAAGCCAGCTTTGTAAGCAAGCACCTTTAACCACTGAATCATCTCTCCACACACCCCCTATTTTCAACTTCTGATGGATTTGTTGTTGATTAGGATATAACCCCATCATAGCTGAGGGCTATCTGTAAATGAAAACATCCACTTATTTCCATGAAATAGAAGACTTATGATATCAATACACATGTGCTCACACAAACATGTACATACATGCAGCACACCAAAAAGTGCTGTCATCTAACTAAAGTACACTGCCTGCTCAATTATCAAGTATCAGTACCTCAGTCCAATGCAACTCCTATTAAGACCCCATTACTTCTTAGTTATAGCAATAAAATTCTCTTCATATTAATCTCAAGGGATCTCAGAGAAAAAAAAACAATCTTAAAAAGTAGGAACAAACCTGGAGGACAAACATTTCCTAATTTGGAAACATTGCAAAGCTACAGGAATTGAAACAGTGACATAAAAACATATATAGGCCAATGGAGTAGAGTAGACAGCTCATAATTAATCTCTCTTATAGATGGCCAAATGATTTTTGACAGGGATACCAAAACCATTCATCGAATATATTAATCAGGGTTCTCTTGAGGAATACATCTGATAGAAGAAATATATAAGGGTGACTTATTAGTTTAAAGGATATGATGTGGGTAGTCCAACATAGCTGTCTACAAGCTGGAGAGTCAGAGAACCTGGTAGGCGCTGAGTCCAGGAGACTGGATGCCTCAGCAGTCCTAACCTGGCACTGAAGGCCTGGAGGATTCCTGAAGAGCTGCTGGTCCTCAATCCATGTTGGAAGGTTGATGGAGTTGGGTTCCAGGGTCCAAGGCAGCAGCAACAGGGTAGGTAGATGCCTGTACCAGTAAGTAGCACAGTATCGACAGGCTCTTGGTTCTCTTTAAGTTTCTATATATTTAGTCTACCACCAGAAGGGTTGCCAAGGTCTTACTCCATTAATCCTTCCTGAAAATGTCCTCACAGACCTGCCCATGCCATGTCTCTTCAACTTCTAATCTGATCAAGTTGACAATAGAATTCAACCATCACAGTGAAGAATGATCTCTTCAGTAAGTAGTACTAAAACTAGCTCTTTATATACAAAAGAAAAACTGGATCCCTACCTAACATCATATAAATAGTTACTGCAAAATGGATCCAAGACCTAAATATAAGTAAATTTTTTAATTCTTGGAAAAAAATGGCAAAATCTTCACAGCATTAGATTTATCAATTATTTCTTGGGTGTGACACAAAAAGCATAGGCAATAAAAGGCACAACAGATAAACTGGACTTGATGACATTTAAAATTTTTTTGTGGGGGCCTGGAGAGTGGTTAAAGGCACTTGCTTGCAAAATCTGACAGCCCCGTTTCAATTCCCCCAGCACTCTGGGAAGGCCTGATTGTACAAAGTGGTGCATGTGTCTGGAGTTCATTTGCAGTGGCAAGAGGCCCTGGCACACCTATTCTTCCCTCTTTCCTTTATTAAAAATGTTTTTATAATTTTAAAAATGTGTATCAACAGAGTTAAAAGGCACTCCATAGAATGGGGGAAGTATTTGTAAGCCATATACCCTGTAAAATATATAAAATATATGGAGAACTAGAACTCAACAAGAAGAAAATAAGGCTGGAGAGATGGATCAACGCTTGCTTGCAAGGCCTGACAGTCCAGGTTTGATTCCCCAGTGCCCACATAAAGCCAGATGCACAGAGTGTTACATACATCTGGAGTTCATTTGCAGTAAATGCTTGGGTTCCAGCTGGCGGCAAATTGGGAGCGGAGCCTTGCAGATGTGTTGCTGGGGATGGGATTAGGGTTATTGTATTCAGATGCCCCTTGCCAAATGTTGCGGTCAGCTTTCTAGTTGCTACGCAGAAAGAACCCAAACAAAAGTGGCTTGTAGAGGAATGGGTTTATTTGGCTTACATACTCAAGGGGAGACTCCATTCTGGCAGGAAAAATGATGGCATGAGCAGAGGGTTGGACATCTTTTCTGCCACAGCACTGCAAACAGTGGCAGGAAGGTGTGCCAAATACTGGCAAGGGGAAGCTGGCTTATAACCCCCATAAGCCCACCCCCAACAACACAGCTTCATCGAGATTGTAAAACCCAAACTGCCATCAGCTGAGGATCGATCTATCAGAACACATTCATTTGTTTGTGGGGGACACCTAGGTCAAACCATGACAGTCCGCCCCTGCCCCCCACAAACTAATAATCATACAAGATATAAACACAATATGTTCAGCTCAACTCTTAAGTCCCCTCAGCTTTCAACTGAGCCATAATACCAAAAATAAACCTGTAATGGCACAGAACATTCACAATGCAAAACATGAGGCACAGCAAAAACAGATTGACCAATACAAGATTTTAAACAAACAGGGCACCATCAATCTTTATCTCCAAGTTCAATGATTCTAACCACTAACACAAGTCTCTTGGAGATTCAATTCCAGCCCTCCAGATCGGCTACTCACAGTCCAGGAAAACGTCATCCGGTACTGGCAGCTCACCTTGGCACCCATCCACAGTCCTGGAATTCTTTGGGTCTCCATTGCAACCCACAGTTCATCCTCATGGCTATATCGGGCTCCATGCAGGCAACCTAGCACACCTGCTTCACACACCGATGGCCATTTTTCAAAAACAAAACTGTGTTGCAAATCCAATGACCCTCTCTTTCTAACCAATCTTCATTCCACAGAACCAGGTGGGCTACCAACTTGTTAATCCAGGGGGGATCAAAGCATTCAGGCCCCTTACTTCAAAGAGTCCGCATTCTTCCTGTTGTTCCAATGCAGACCAGCTGGCTGAATCTCAATGGTTGTAATCTCTCAAACAATTGCAGGTGAACGGGCAGCAGTTTTGACCCAAAGATCTTTCTTTCTGTGCCATCTCCATCTGCTCACACCAGTCCATCTTTATGCAAAACAACCCTGCACAGGTTTCCAGGACACAGGCAGGCAGAACACAGTAAGCATCTCACGCAAACTGCTTCTGGCACAGTCCTGACAAAGTTCTTTCTCCCTCTCGTAAGCCAAACCTCACAGTCCATAGTTCTCATTACATTCAGGTCTTTCAACTCTGACCAGAATGATCCATGAAGCTGTACTCACAACCTGTGAGGCATATCTTAGGCCGAGATTTCAAATCCTTCCACATTCCTCCTATAGATCACTTCCAGAAGACCAAAGCCACAAGATCAGGGTTCTAGCAGCAACAGATGACCCCACGTCCTGGTACCAAAACTGTTGCGGTCAGCTTTCTAGTTGCTGCGCAGAAAGAACCCAAACAAAAGCGGCTTGTAGAGGAATGGGTTTATTTGGCTTACAGACTCAAGGGGAGACTCCATTCTGGCAGGGAAAATGATGGCATGAGCAGAGGGCTGGACATCACCTCTGCCACAGCACTGCAAACAGCGGCAGGAAGGTGTTCCAAATACTGGCAAGGGGAATCTGGCTTATAACCCCCATAAGCCCACCCCCAACAACACAGCTTCATCGAGATTGTAAAACCCAAACTGCCATCAGCTGAGGATCGATCTATCAGAACACATTCATTTGTGTGTGGGTGACACCTGGGTCAAACCATGACACCAAAGTTCAGCTCATTCTCTTACTGCTATTGTCCATCTGGTATGGCAGAGGTGATGTGGAGTCTCTGCTCATGCCTTGATTTTCCCTGCCACAATGAAGCTTTGGGGTGGGTGTTTTGGCCCAGCAACATGAAGTTAACTACAACAACATACAATAGAATATTATTTATTTTTACAAAAGAAGCAAATCCTGGCCTATATTACAACATAGATGGAATTTGAGGATATTATGCTATTTGTACAATTGATACTATAGATTTCTACTTATATGAGGTACTTACAGGAGTCAAGTCACAGAGATATACTAGTAGTTTCTAGGGTCTGAGGGAAACAATAAACCAGATGTTATTGCTGAATGGGTATAAAGTTTCAATTTTGCTGGGCATAGTGGTGCACGCCTTTAATCCCAACACTCAGGAGGCAGAGGACTGTGGTGAGTTTGAGGCCAGCCTGGGACTACAGAGTAAATGTCAGGTCAGCCTGGGCTTGAGTGAGACCCTACCTCAAAAAACAAAAAAGTTTCAGCTTTACAGAATAAGGAGATTTGGAGACTGATGATGGTTATGTCACACAAAATTAAAATTGTATTTAATACTTCTGAAATGTAAATTTGAAAATGATTAAGGGGTAACTTTCCCATAATAAAGCAGTTGTGAGAGAAGTACTTAATATCTTCCATCACCAAGAGGATGCAAACTTAAACTACCATGGATTTAATTTCACACACTCCAAGAAGCTGAAATAAAAGTCTCATAGCCCAAATATCTGTGAAGATACAAACCAGCTAGGATTCTTACATTGCTGATGCAAATGTAAAATATTGTGGAAAGCTACTTCACAATTCTTTCTAGTTAAACATCCATCTACCCTATACATGATTCATTATTCCCAGTTCCCCTAGAGAAATTAAAGTTAAAATTCACAAGAAAACTCTAAATGTTTAGAACAACCTTATAATAGCAGAAAGCATACCCACCTAAATATACATCAACAGGAACACAGATAAAATATGAAACTTATTATGTATTCATACAATAGATTGCAATTTCAGCAATAAGAAGGAACAAGCTGCCAATATGCCTGACAACATGAATAAATCTCACAAATATTTTGATAAACAGAAGAGGCTGGGCACAACAGAGTACATACTATATGGTTCTATTTAGATGAAATCCACGAAAGACAATAGGAAGGTTTTAGATGTCCCAAGGTGATTATAAGAGATAATAAATGACACAGAAGAGTCCAAAAGCTCATAATGATGGAAGGGGTCTATTGTTTTGAGTGGTAGCTATGAAAAATGAAACCGTTTTTCAACCTCGCAGACTGAATGTGTAAGACGTGCAATTTATCTTATAGTATCTATACCACCATATATTATATTAACTATAACACCATATATATGTATATATATATATGTAATTTGAGGGGATAAAGGGAATGAGCAGTAGGGAAGTAGGGGTATTGGGGAGGGCAATGGAACAGAGAACAAATGAAAAATACAAAGTGTGTGTCTATGCATGTGTGTATGTGTGAAAATCCTATAATAAAATTTATTATTTTGTATGCTAAAGTAAAATTTTAAAAGATTTTTATTTATTTATTTGCAAGCAATGAGAGATAAAAGAGAAACTGAGAGAAAATAGGCACCCCAAGGTCTCCAGCCACTGCAATCAAACTCCAGATGCATGCACCCTCTCGGGCATCTGGCTTTATGTAGGTACTAGGGAATTGAACCAGAGTCTTTAGGCAAGCACCTTAAATGCTAAACCATCTCTCTAGTCCCTGAAGTAAAATTTTAATTTAAAAAACACAAGATGAATAGAAGGGCAGTTGTGCCAACTGCTGGTCTTAAAATGTAGTACAACATATCATAAAATAGATATATTTCAAAAATATTTCATTTATTTGCAAGGAGAGGGAGAGAGAGAATGAGAATGGGTATGCCAGGGCATCCAGCCAGTGAAAACGAACTCCAGATACATGTGTCACTCTGTGCATCTGGTTGTGTGTAGGTTCTGGAGAATTGAACTCAGGTTGTTAGACTTTATAGGCAAGCACCCCAACCACTGAGCCATCTCTCCAGCCCATAAAAAAGATATTTTTAAAAATTTATTTGCAGAAAGAGAGAGAGAGAGAGAGAGAGAGAGAGAGAGAGAGAGAGAGAATGGGTGCACCAGATTCATGCAGAACATTATGCATCTGACTTTATGTAGATGCTGTAGAATTGAACTTGAACCACCAGGCTTTGCAAGTAAGTACCTTTAACCACTGAGCAATCTCCTCAGCCCCAAATAGTTTTTTGATATTAAAAATATTGTGTTATTACTGAACATACAGACTTTGTGCTATTCCCTGATTACATAGCATTTACATTGTGGTACGTATTATAAGTGTGTCCACTTTTTGTCACTATAACAAATATCTGAGATGACCAGCTTAGAAAGAGGAAAGGGTTATTGTGGTTCACTCACTATTTTGGAGGCTTCGGTCCATTATTGGTTAGTCCTTCACTTTAGGGCTTGTGGTTAGCAGCACATCATGACAGGGAATGCATGGTGGAACAGAATTGCTCAAACTCATGGCTGGGAAGTGCAGGAGGAATAGGAAAGGGAGGGCCAGGGTCACCCTATTCTCTTCAAAGGCACACCCCCAATGACCTAAAGACCTCCCACGAGGCCCCATGTCTTATTGGCTCTGCCACCTCCCAGTAATGCCATGTAAGAAACAAGTCTTTACCACATGGACTGTTAGGGAGGCAATTAAGAACCAAACTATAGCAATAAATTATAGAGATAAGGCTTACAACTCTACAGGAGAATATATGTATGTTATGTAGAAATATACACTTTTATATAAGGGATGTGAGCAACCATAGATTTGGTTCCAAAAGATCCTGGAACCAATGTCCCAAAGCTATCAACAGTTAATAGTATCCGATCCTCCAGAATATATTCTAACTTCAGGAAAAATGAGTGCTCAGGGTGCTGAGGAAATGGCTCAATGGTTAAAGGCACTTGTTTGCAAAACCTGCCAGCCCCAACCGCACATATAAAGCCAAACAGCATTTGTTTGCAATGTCAGGAAGCACCCCCCCTCACAGAGACACACAGATAAATTTTTAAATGAATAGTTAAACAATAATTCATGAGTTAGTCCACTATTGCAGCTTAATGAAAAACAATTACCATAAGATCAAAGTCTTCAATATTACCAATCTAACGAATCTACTGAGAATGGAATAATGGTGTCTTGAGAAACCCAATAAGGGCTGAAGAGATGGCTCAGAGGTTAAAGGACTTGCTTGAGAACAGCATTAAAGAACTCTTTTTTTTTAAACAAATTAAAATTTTAAATGTGGAAACAGTAAGGATGTTTGAGCAAAAATATGTTTTTCACATTTAATACTTAGTTGCCAGAACCAGAAATATGTAGGAGGCATAACCTTGTACTTCAGAATGTCAAGGGGAAACAGTTCGGTGTCATATGGCTCATGGTAGATGAAACTGTTTTTGCCTTTCAAGGTAACAGACCTTCTTCCACGTCTTATTGCTTCTCGTTTCTCTTTTCTCATTCATCATCCTACCTTTCCTTGATGCTTTCATTCTTGCCCTTTTCTCTTTTTTTCTCTTCAAGATCAGATTTCTCAACTTCGTTTTCATAGTTGACCACCTCAGGAGCCATCTTAAGTACTTTATTCCTGTTTTTCCTCTCTCACAGCCCCATGAAATCCTATGCCACAGATTTCTATACTGTGGCTCCTTGAAAGGCCATGAGTCATTATAATATCTGACAGGTTTTGCCCCACCAAACTCAATTTTTGTCTCCTTGGGGATAATATTTTCCCATGGAGTTCCAGGTAATGAGTTCTTTGGAAGGAAAGATCATGTCCTGCCCTATGCCGCTTACTGTAATTACACATAGTAATTAACCAAGTTTATTATTAAGTGTTTATTTAATTGAAAATGATCAGATATACTGCACACATATCAAACAATTAAAATGCAACTAAAATTCTTGGTTCTTTCTTAGACAATGCTGCCTACTCTTGACTTCACTGTACCTCCACTTTCAAAGATAGCCTCCCCTGAGACTGTATCTGTGCTGTGGTGGAAACTTGGAAAGCACGCTCACCACAAAAACATTTCCAGGGCTGGAGAGATGACTCAGCCGTTAAGGCACTTGACTCCAGTGCCTAAGGCTCCTGGTTCAATTCCCCAGTACCCACATAAGCCAGACCCACAAGGTGGTGGCCCTGGTGCTCTCTATCTCTCTTTATCTCTCTGTATCTCTCTGCTTGAAAATGAATAAATAAAATATTTTTTAATTATTAAAAAAATGTTTCCAGGTGATTCCAAGGTCATACATATAGATGGCTAACCATCCACTGTATACTAGGTTTTTTTTTTCTTTGCTAATTTAACTTTCAAGGCCTTTCTATCTAAAATTTTCTTCCAAAATCTGAGGGTATACCAGCCTCTTTGATACTTAGAACCTAGCATTTAAATTCATCAGTTTCAGGTGAGGCTCAAGAATAAGGGGTTGGATAAAGAGAGACTGAAAGAAACGAGAGGAAGTGATCAAAGTTCTATTGTTTTATTTTTAATCTTTCACTCTGATCTTGTTGATCATGGTGTGGGTTTTTCTCCAAGGAAGCATTTTAGAAATCTTGGAAAGTAGGATTTCAAGACTGAGGGGCAGGTACTGTCAGCATTTTGGGGAGACTCCAAAAATACTAGACATCCCAAACACATGGGACCTTTATTCAGTTTGGTTTCTGAGTGAAGCAGACAACATAGAATTAGACAGGTGACAGGGCTACATGGGGTTGGAAGGAAAGGGGAGAAGCATTAGGCCAGGATAGCCCTCACATTGAGGCAGAGTCAACACTTGTATGACAAGAAGGAAAAGAATTCAGTAGGAAGAAGGCTGCACTACAGAAGGCTGTAGTACAGCTCTTGAGAAAGCCTTGGCCATACCAATAAGGAGCCTCAGAGAACAACTAACTGATCACGTGGTGGGGGTGGTCATGGTTTAAGCAGAGAGGGCCTACTCTAATACCACTGCTGTGTTTAGCCATTATTGGTGGAGAACAAATCACAGAAGTTAAGGTCTGTAGCAAAAATACTCTCCAAATAGATAAATAATAGGAAGATAGACACAAGATGATACAAACAAGAACATCTGATATATGCCAAAGTGACTTTTGTTTTCCCTTTCTATCTTTTTGCTAACCAGGTTAAAGTTGAATGGAATAAGAAGTTTTGGGAGATGAGGATTAGGAGTTAAATTCGAACATGGAAACAGATGAGTGAGTTTCCTGGGCTGCACAAATGCTCACAATTAAGTCTGAGTTATGAGTCTTTTCTTCTTTTGACTTCAGGAACCATTTGGAAACTTTGGAGGAAACTTTGAATCTTTCAAGTTTTGCTTATGGTTGTCAAGAGGTGGACACATTAGAATTTATAGAAATCTTAACTTGGCCTGCAGTATCAATGATCTTAGCACAACTCCACCTCTGTGGTGTTTTGTTCAGACTTTGGAAATCATGCTTCATTGTCAATGTAGTTCACGTTTACAGTTTTAGCATCA
Source organism: Zapus hudsonius (assembly GCA_004024765.1). Lineage (NCBI taxonomy): Eukaryota > Metazoa > Chordata > Mammalia > Rodentia > Dipodidae > Zapus > Zapus hudsonius. Next base: position 13,968 of record PVHP010023398.1, read on the forward strand.
CAGCTGAGAGTCTGAAATTCTTTGTTGAGTTACAGATTAAGAATTTTCCATGTTTTTTTTAAAAAATAATCTTCATGTTACCATTAAGAATGCTTTACCAATTTATTTATTGGCCAGTAGCTTCTTATCATATGTTGGCTTTGGAGGCATTTTCTTGGCATTGTTTTTATTTTGCATCTTGATTTTTAGACACAAACCATTTCATTTTTAATGACTGTTGAGCATACTGATAACCACTAAGCAAGGCAGGCACCTTCAGAGGCAGTCTCCTGGATTAATGCATCTTATAGCATCATTTATTTTTAGCTAAAACTTTATGGGTCTGGGTGAGCATATTCAGAAAGGCATTTCTGTCCATCACTTTAATCTTTTACATATGTGCTCTATGAATCTGAGCTAAGTATGCCTATAAAATGTGCCTACTATCTTTTATTTTTAATCATGACTTCAAACTTAGCATGCTCAGGAATGAGCTTACTCCTATATGAATATGTATAGGCCCCCTGAATACAATCCCCATCCTTCCTTTGGGAGAAGATCTCCATAAATGACTCATGCAGGTAATTAAGTCTTTTCTCACTGTCTTATATCTTGGCCATGCTTATTACTAGCTTTTACTCACTTTGTACCATTGTGATCAGTTGAAAGAGGACATAAAATCTTCACCCTTGGTGCCCATTCTCACAGCTCTGTCCACATAGCTCTTCCCTTGCTTCACTATCTCTAATCTCCTTCAGGATACTAACTAGCTGACCAGGTCACTGACTTTGCCTAAAAAACTTACAATTTCTCACAAGAGACCATTTTACCCATGTCATTCATGTAAGCGAATGGGCAGTTATATGGCTGGGAGCTTTGCTCATTAGGAAGATTTTCCCTCTTATTGCCTTCTAGGGCCGCCCTTGAATGTAGCGTGCATCCATATGACAAGCCAAATATTTAAACTTGAGCTTTTTTCTCCCTCTCTCTTACCGTACAATAAAAGTGGGTGATATAAAGATAGGGGATACTAGTTCAAGCAGTTGACTCGTGTCTTTTAGTCCTGTTGCAGCTTGGGTTTGAATGCATCATTTTTGTACTACTATGAATTGCTGTTTGGCTCATCCACCATATGACTGAGAATATCTAACAGAACTTACCTCATGATGGATACTCTTAGACACATGGTAACTTGGTACCCCATGGTCAACTTTTCTGCCTGTACTAGGGCCTACACCATATCTGGAACTGTTTCCTGAACGAATGAAAATCTTTTGCTGTAGATGGCAGAGCCTTGCTCCAAAATCCCAGAGGCCTACACAGTGATCTTCCACCGTGACGTGTACAAAGTCCACACAGGCTATTACAAAGCCCTTTGCTGCCCAAGCTGTTCTCAAAATATGCAGCCTTCGTGTGACCTAGGACATGAGCTAGAGCAGTATTCCTGTATGGAATTTGTGACTTCCAGAACCCAAAGAGGTCCGCTAGAAATCATGCTCCTTTGAAGTAGGAAATTTGTCCATGTTCCATGAAATACAGAAATCTATTATTTTTCTGGAGGGAATTCCCCCATACCACTGACTACCAAACTTCTACAAACTTTGCATAAATTTTGAGTTATTGGATTTATAAGGGCTTATCCTCTACCATCTTATCATCTACATGTTTTATCAAGGCCTCTGGCATTCAAACGTCTTATCATTCATCACAATGAGCACATGATTGACTTCATACATCAATGTCACGCTCTGCAGGATGTCCAACTCTCTTCAGATTGTAGCGCAGTAGTGGGTGACAGAGTCAACATATTCCTTGAACAAAACAAGAAATAAAAACTGTCTTTTCCACATGATCGTGAATTTCTATCCCCATTTGTGAGTGAAGTATAAAAGAATGCTTTCCCCAATCACTGTCCACAAGCTTATTAATTGTCCCAGCAATGACAGCATGTCCAGCACATTTTCAGTTGGAACTGCTACTTGATCTAGCTTGCTGTCATAGCCTACACATGCCCTGTGGGATCTGAAGTAGTCTAATCATCATCATCTTCCCTGCAGTACAATACTTGTTATTTATTTTCTATTTTGGATGGAGTAGGCAACAATTTCAAGGCTTCTGGTTGGTTGTTCTCACTGTGTTTGCTCTTATGTAATAGCCCAAGTACCTAATACTTCAACTACCATGATGGATTCAGAGACCAGGGAAGTGGCCAGAAAGTAAATATTAAGACCCAGTGAATTCATATTAAGCCAGGCTTGAGCTACACCTTGTTTACTGTCCCTATAAGCCCTAATATAGTAGTGGTAGGCTGTGAGGTCATTGGGTGTTTCTAATTATCAACGTTGACTCAGACTATATATGTCTACATCTCCTTGAGTGACAAGGTATTCCCTTTTTCATAGTATAAATGATCTGCCCAAGTAAATGCTCAAAGTCCTTTTGGAGGGAAACAACTGGAGGAACCCTTACATTGTACATTTGTCACAAAGAGCTGACAAGAAAGCTCCATCCAGGATGATCCTGCTGCCAAACACTTGAACCTGCTAATCAACCTTCACAACAGGAAACAAACAAACAGATAAAACCTAGCCAGATATCGACGTCATCTCCTGCATGGAAAGATGAGAAGGCCATAGCTCTGTCCCTGCCTCCCAATCAAACCTGTAAATCAGGTTCTATATTTAACAGCCATATTATAATAAATACAGAGAAAGAGGAACATAACAAGATGACAGACAAAAACATAATTAGCAAAATCCTGAATGTGAGGAACTGTAACAAATGAACCAGTTCCTCCAGAATATAAATGATAGAAATTTTAAAAATAATAATAATCATTGTAGAGTTGGGGGTACATATCTATCATACATAAAGCCCTAGGTTTAATCTCTAGCACCAAACATACTAGGTGTGTTGGCACATTCCTACAATCCAAGTGATCAGGAGATAGAGGCAAGGGCATCAGAAGTTCAAAGTCAGGCAGTGTTTGGTCTGTGGCTGAGCTGGGGAGGGAGCAGTGCAACTCCCTGCTTATCCCCAGTGCTGGGCATGCGGACAGAATGCAAGCATACAAGAGGAAACTCTCGGCACATAGCCGCAGTGGGGCAAATATCCTTTATTTTATGTGGAAGGGTTATATTTATAGAAAGGAGAAGCCAGGAGAATTAGGGGCAGGGGAGAGCAAGGGGATTGGTTAAGGCAGGGTGGTAAGTGGGCACCACACGAGTGGATAGGTGAGGGCAGGTAACCTGTGAATGCCTAATTTGCATAAATTGAGGGTCTTGGTCAGCCCTGAGTGGCAGAAAATATGTGATTCTAGACATAGATTTGATGGTGATGGTTGCAGAGACATTTGTCACCTGGATCTGTCACCTATTGTCAACTCTGCTGGGGTGAGAACGCAGGATTCACTGTGGCTTGCTTAGGGAGCAGGGAGTTTTAGGGTTAAGGGTGGAGGTGGCGAAGCTCCTACCTATTTCAGTGCAGAGACTACCCAGGACTTCAGCCTGTCTCGACTTCCCTTAACCCCATATCCTCTGTGCCCTTTTAGCAAGGTACTACACCCCTGAGTCTCTGGAATTTCCTTTCTGCACTGCCCACACAGGAAAGGATGTTTACTTCTAGCTTCTTTACATCTTGCCCCCTACTGAGAGGCTGCCTTCCTGTAAGCCTCCTCAGAGACCCACCCAAGATAATTAGATCAAGTTGACAACAAAACCTAACCATTACACCCCAGCACCCATGTAAACAGCTTGTTGGGAGGCAAACATGTCTATAGCTTTTGTCCTACAGGGAGCAGAACTGGAGAACTTCTGAGGCCTGCTAAAAATGAAAATCCTGAGATCAGGTAAGAGACTCCCCTTAAGGAACATCAGTCAGGTGAGTGATGGAGAGGAACACCTGATAGTCTCCTCTAGTACAGTATCAGTACATAAATGTGCATACATCACACATAACATACATCACACACACCATCACCATACCACACATGTGACATATACCAAAACCAAGTTTAAAGTCATCCACAGGTGCCTAGCAAGTTCATGGCCAGCCTGGGCTACATGAGACCCTGCTCAAATACACACACACACACACACACACACACACACACACACACACACACACACAAACACATCTAACAAAGTAAATATAATCAATACAAATTAAGGCTTAAGAGGCATATCAAGTCAGGTGTGGTATATCACACATAATTCAGGAAGCTGAGGAAGGAGAATCACTTTGAATATGAGACCAGCCTTTCTACAAAGTGAGTTCCTAACCCTCCCCACTCCAATCAATAGAATGTTTGATTCCCCAGTACCCACGTAGAGCCAGATGCAAAAAGTGGTGCATGCATCTAGAGTCCATTTGCAGTGATGGAGGCCCTGGTGTGCCCATTCTCTTTGTCTGTCTCCTATTTCTCTCTGCTTCAAAATAAGTAAAAAAAATTATAGATGAAATATATCTGAGTGCTACATGGAATCTGCTTTAAAATAATCTGACTAGGTGGAGATGTAGATAGATAGATAGATAGATAGATAGATAGATAGATAGATAGATAGATAGATAGATAGCAGTGGTCCATAAATGTTCAAATCAACTAGGGGAGTGATTAAAACATAGATTTCTGGGCCTTGCTCCAGAGGTTCTGAGCCAGTGTCTGGGGTCAGGCTAATGAATTTACATTTCTGATAATCTTCCAAAGTGATCTGATACTTTGTTCCAAGGAGCTCATTTTGAGCAGTGTTGGTAAGAATTAAAGGCTAGTATACTCATCACTGAAGGAAGGTACTGAGAAGGCACTTAGTCCATTATACTATTATCACTAGTACATGCTTAAAATTTCTCATAATGAATTTTTTTAATAAAAGACATATGCCAACATCTGACAGCTTCATTATTCTAGCATTGTTATTCTCAAGTGTTTATAGATTGCCACATGTATTTTTACTATAAATTAATCTCATTTTATTTATCCTTTGTAATAGATTATGTAGGTTTTTTATTGATGTACATAGATAGGGTACATGATATACATTCAACTTGAGGATGATACAAGGGAGGTAAAACATTCATCATAAGATGAGGATGTTGAGTCCGTGAAGGGTGAGAAGTGCTAACTGAAGCCTGACTGTGGGGAAATGAAGGCTATGGAGGAAAGCCCTGCAGCTACAGAGGAGGCTTTAGTGATCATTCAAACAATGACCTTCTCTGCCCTGACCAGATTTCCACTTTCCAAGAGAAAGAGAGAGAGAGAGTCTTAGCTAACTACAAGTATTTTGAGTTTGTCTAGAACATGTTCTCATTCACCGTTTGGGGTTTCCTGACTATTCAAGATGGGGACTGACTCTGACTTCTTCACTTCAAAGCAGGCTGGTTATTAGCACTGCAGAAACTTGTCAGATAGCTCCATTTTCAATAGATAGCTGTCCACTACAGACAAGGCCATAGCTAAGAGCTGTCAGAGAAAAGCATCCCAAGGCAATGGCTATGCTTTGGAATCATCAGAAGAACTTAAAAAAAACACACAAAAACTTCTGATGTCTGGGTCCCAGTTAAGTTCTGACTTAATTGAGGGGAGAGTTCTGAACATCTGAGAGGGAAGGGGGAGTCTGCACCCAAGACTGAAAGCCAAGGCTTTAAGTTGGCTTAAAGCAGTGATTTTCTGACTTAGCATCACCTCCAGGCTTAGAAGAATAGAACTGCCCTCACCCTGCATTTTCTGATTCAGTAGGTCTTCAGTGGCACCAGTGGCTTACCTTCTTTAAAAAAATTATTTATTTATTCATAAGCAAAGAGAGACAAGGAGAGAGAGGATGGGCATGTCAGGGCCCCTAGCCACTTGGTGCATCTGGGGAATTGAACCCAGGTTGTTAGGCATAGGCTTTGCAGGCAAGTGCCTTGATGGTTTACATTCTTAAGGCCTTCCTACATGAAGCTGATGCTCTTCTAGAGATGTGCTTACAAACATGGGGCCCCTCTGTGCACGTTAAGTGCAGCAGTTATCTCAAGGTAAAGCACTAGTCACTTAATAGAACACGTTCTCATTTCTTAGTAGGGTACTGACAAGCTGGGGTTGTGAGTCATAGGTGTTTGTCGATGGTTCCTTAAAAAATATCTAGTCCCTTCCAAGAAAACAATTGACACTGTTTGTTTCCAATGGCAAATTTGAGCTTTCCAGCAAAAACTAGGCAATGTGATGAATATACCTACATACCAATATTTAGAGACTTTTGTGGTAAAATCAGTAGTGATCTCTTGAATGTAATTTTTAATTTACTCATCTATTTTATTTTATTTATTTATTTATTTTTTGGTTTTTCGAGGTAGGGTCTCGCTCTAGCCCAGCCTGACCTGGAATTCACTATGTAGTCTCAGGGTGGTCTTGAACTCATGGTGATCCTCCTACCTCTGCCTCCCGAGTGCTGGGATTAAAGGCGTGCGCCACCATGCCCGGCTTCATTTATTTTATTGTACTGGGGACAGAGCTTTGAGCCTTATGCATACTAAGCTACCACAGAGCCGCATGCCCAGCCCATGAATATAATTTTTTATATAATTAAATGTGTCAGCATATGGGAAATCTGCAAAACTCAGTGAATCAGTTATTTTCCAAATGAACAATATACAATATTACAAAGTCATGCAGGGATGACAGGGCCATTCAAAGAACAAGTAACACAAACTGATTTGAATGTAACAGAGTATGGGGTGCTTTCAGATTCCACATTACGACCAAATTCTAAAACACTACCAGTAATGGTGTAGTACAAGAGACTATCCAGTCCTGTGAAAAGAATGTTAAAGGACTCCCCCCTTTTCCAGCTACATAAGTGTGGGGCCAGATTGCTTTACATGCTTTAACCAAAACAACAAATCAAAATAGACTGAGTACAGAATCAGATGTGAGAGTTTTCTATTAAACCACACATCAAAGAGATTTGAAAAAAAGAGTGAATATCATCCTAGGCCTTCTTGGCAGTTAATTTTTACAAATTATGTAACATGTAACAAATGCATTGTTAAAGTGAGTTAATATTTTGCTTATTCTCAGCTTTAATTTCTAATAATGAAAAATTTGCCAAGATGTAGTCCTTATAAACATGAGTTCATCAGGATCCTCATATAATAATTTTCAAAAGTCTGAAAGAAACCGGGTGTGGTGGCCCATGTTTGGAATTCCTGCACTCTGGAGGTTGAGGCAGGAAAACCAGAAGTTCAAGGCCAGCCCGGGTTACAGGGCAAAACCTGCTATTTTTGGACTGTTCTGTTTCCCCATTTTGATAGTGACTACATGGTTATTTCATAGTTAATTCTTAAAATTGTGCTAGAACTTTAAGCCCTTTTATAAATTATGTGTTGTAAGTTGTTTTTTTTAAGCTGCAGTTGAATGACATAAGTGTTTTAGAAAAATCAGAACATTAGAAAGAAAAGATTCACAAGTTGCTTCTATATTCTACCTGTCCAAAAAAAGGATATTTTCTGCATTTAACAAAAAAATATGATTCAAGTGTTCTGGATTAGTGTGCCTGGAGCAAAAATAGAATAGACACAATATTACCTTCAGTAAAGTATAAAAATGATTATAAAGGTATAGTAGCAGGAAAGTCATGCCTACCATTCTTACTGCAGAGCAACAGCACATGCAGTAAGATGCCGCATACCAATTATCTAACAGTGGACCACATACTAGACGCTTCCATGTAATCTAGGCTTTACCACCACAATATGACATAATGAGGCACTTTTCAGAATATATCCCCATTGTTAAACCTGCCTGTGATCTCCAAGCAGACTTTGAGATTCCTTCAACTATCAAGTTTTCCCATATTTGTCTTTTTCTTTTTTTTTTTCTTTTCCCAAAAAAAATTTTATTGGGGGAAAACTACAAAACATTTACAGTACAATGTTTACAGTCACAATTTGTAGTGAGCAGATTCCCCAAAATATATTACAACTCAAGTTGACTCATTTCGTTACATTCAAAGCCTACTTCTGTCAAAGTAGTCCAGGGTACATGCATAGTGCTCCGACTGTACCTACACTAAGCCGCGACACTCCTGCCTTTTTACATGGAAAAATAGTACAAGTTCTAGAATCTTCTGTAATTAAACAAGGCATATTCATGTACTACACACCACTTCAGCTCTAAGAGGTGGTCTCTTCACTGTATAGCTATATAAAAAAGTGGTAAAAATCTTTTCCTTTTGTGCAGTTGAACCCATCCTACATTCATATTCTCTCAAGCACTAATACTTATCTGGTTGAGGAAGCGATAAGGCAAGCTCGGCCCCTCTGAAGGCACTGGGAGACAGACCACCTCCCGTTATTGCTACATGTCTTCAAACATCACAGTAGAACCAACTGGTGGAATCAGATGACACGTTAGAAGTTGGAATTAGAAAAGTCTGCCACAAGTAAGTCTGTGGCCTGTCTTTTTCCTTTTTAAAAAAATATATTTATTGATTGATTTGTGAGGAGAGAGGGAGAGTAGGAGCACTCCAGGGCCTCTTGCCACTGCAAACTCCAATGCAAGCGCCACTTATGTATCTGCCCTTTCACTGCTGAGCCATCTCCACAGTCCTTAGTTTCCACATATTTTATAGAGCTCTAAAATAACTTGTACGGCATTCATAACTCTGTTTTGTCATTTTTTATTATATCTCTCCTCCAAATGTAACCATTTCATTTATTTTCTTTTAGCTGAATCAACTTGTATGTGTCTTAATATTTACAATCTCAACTACTTTGTGGAAAAAGGCATATATGTACATAAACATATAGATATAAGCATAAAAATATATATGCATAGGGATACTTGCCAAGATGGAAGAGACAGAATATGACCCTTGCGTGTCCTCTTTCTAAAGGCTGTGAGGCAACATTTGTGACAATTGCATTTCCCTCTTTTGGTAGCACGTCACTCTCAGATAAATAAATAAAGCAGAGGACTCTCATTTCCAGTCAGTTGTCATAGCAACTTTTGACTATCTAGAGAGGAAGGAATTCTCATATCTTAAGCTCTGACTCCAGAGAACTAAAAAGACACAAAGACTAAAAGGAACATTAAAGAATGATTTGCAAGATGTGATAAAATTAGATCTGTTATTCAAAACTTTTCCTGTTAATGTATATACTTTTCCCCTGACATATTTATATTTCTCCCTATAGATTTCAGAACTCAACAGCCATAGACCAATAATAGCTACCATTTATCATTTATTCCTTTCCAGTCACATAAAACATCATACAGCTTATTTTTTAATACTCCCAACATTCTATAAGTATAGCACTATTTTTTGCCCACATTTTACAGATGAGGAAATTGAGTATAAATAGACGAAGCAATTTACTCATAGTCAGATGATAAGGGCTCATCCTCTTAGCCTTGGATGCAATTGATCATTTCTTAAAACATTCTCCACTTCAGTGTATGTCTTCCTGCATTACTGACTAAATGCTTCCCTAGCTTCATTGGTTTCGCCTGATCTGTAAATGCCCTCTTCTCTATGCAGAGGAGCTTTTCCTTGCCTTTGCTTTTAAATGCCATCTGTGTGCTGATAATTTGCAAATGAGTATCTCCAACTGGGATACCTCCCATCTACTCCAGATATCTGCATGAAACTGCTTGCTTGACACTTAGCTATCTAACAGGTATTTCAAAGGTTATAAACCTAAACCAGTTCTGTCCTTGCATCTTTCCTGTCTCAGTAAATGTTAGTACAGGCTATCAAAGATTCTTGAAGCCCAAATCCCTAAGAATCATCCTGATTTCTCCCTTCCCCCACCCTCTAGTGCTAATTTATAAGGATGTCATGTCAGATTTATCCACAAAATTTCTCTTCAATCAACTTTTAGCTTCCACTGTCTCATTTTAATGAAGGCCGTCATCTTTACCTAGACTCCTACCACTTTCTGACCAAGCCCCTGCTTGTACTCTCAAAACAAAACAAAACAAAATGTTTATTTAAATAGTAATTTCTAGGAGTGTGGGAGATTAGGAGATAGATTTTCTAGGGGGCCTTTATGACCTCACAGCCACCACTTTCCCGCCTTAGCGCCTCCCTAATTAAGCCTTTGCCTCACCCAGATGAAGATGGGGTTCTCCTAGGTATAGACCAATCAAATGATATGAACCCTCCTCCAACACAATTTCAAGTTCTAACTGGGACAGAGTGGTGTGGCTTTTTCCTCTTGGATGTGGACACATAGAGATCTTGCTCTGCAAGGAGGTGTTGAGTGCAATCTTCCCTCCCTCTGGCCCTGCAAAGCCAGCGGGAGACAAAAGAGGATCACTTCACATGGATCTTATTTCCTAAATTCTCTTTAAAAGCATGTACTTCTTAATTTTTTTTTCTGATGATCTTTATGAGTTCAGCAGGCCATGTGGCGGTATTTTATTTCTTTTCTTTATTCTATTTCTTTCCCTTCCCCTTAGATAAATAAAGTGTGATAATTGTTTAAAACTTTCCATCTGAGTCTGTCAATTCTTTGACATACTTAAAATATGAACTCAGGGTTTGGGAGTTGCCAATACTAAACATTTTTATATCTCCCCTCCTACTAATGCTAAGCCCCAGGGGGTCCAGGAAACAGACTTCTTTCATTGCCATTGTTACATTCCCAAATTTAGGAATACACAGCAGGTGCTAAGTAAGTAGGACCTCTTGCTCAGTGAAGGAGGAAAGGAGTTGTTTTCTCCAAACCAGCTTCCTGTTGATGGGGTTCAGGACACATTACTACAAAACATGGCACCCTATCATTTGAGAAAAACTACAGAACAAAAAAAATCTCCCCTCCTTTCCCTCGATCTTCTTCCCCCAAATAGGTCACAAAATCTTCATTTCAAAAGTGCCCACCTTATCTTCAGAGGAAAGGAATTCTCTTATATCTCACAACACAGGGACATGGAAAATAAATTAAATAGACCTTACTAAATGTTTTTCATGTTAGTGACATTAGATCTTACACTTTTGTTCAAGTGGACTTCTGTACAACCTCTCATTGACTGCCATTAAGTCCCAACATGAATATACATGGGTATATGTACTGGTAAGTCCCAACATGAATATACATGGGTATATGTACTGGTGGGTCTTCATCTATGACAGCTCCCAGCTCATATCAAACTTACATGTCTTTCTGTCTTTTGTTGAAGAGGCCTCAATCGGGAAACCATGTTATGGGTGAAAAAGACATTTTATTTTTTCTACACAGTTTTTTTTGCTTTTCAAGATAATTCCAATTTTGTTATTTTGTTAGAACTCTAGACTGAATCCTGGATCCAAAGAAAACCTGGGCATGAGATGAGGATGAGCATACTGCGAAAGAATGAGACTCAAACGTACATTTTCCTTTCTGTGAGATCTTTTTGCTTTGGGATTGGAAAAGAAAAGGAGCATTCTATCATTCAGGTTTCATTTCCTCATCAATTAAGACAATTCTTAAAAAAAAAAAAAAAAAACTCAACAGATTCCTAATCGCATCTTTCCCCACCAAATTCCAAGGTGCCAAAGATTAAGTAGCTGTTTCCAATCAAAGAACATTCCTCCAAACTGCTAATTTGGGGTTTAGATTAACAACCATACCAACCTTTCACCCTTCAGTGATTGAAAGTAAGATTGGACCCACACAATTTAGGAGGATGACAGAGGAACCCCATCCTGACCAATAGAATGCAAAAAGCAACCTGAGAAAAATCAGTGAAGGTTCCTCACAGGTGATGCCGCCACACTGATGCCTCATTGGTTGTGAAGTTGTCAGTTCACAGGGGAAGGAAAAGGAAAGATGGTGTCGACATTTTTCCATGGGGAATATAGTTTCTAAATTATACAAGTTTCTAAAAGGTTTAAATCTCAAACATCTCACTGTACTTTTGGCACCCAAAAGAAGTCTGCCAAGGCCCGAGAGAAATAAATTGTTATAATTTGCATGTTAGCTGGCTTTCAGTAGGCTTGGCTCCTGAGCTTTTTAAATGTCAAGGATTTTAGCATTAAAACACTTAGCTTTCAACACCCTAGAAACTCGTAATGTTAATGTTTTTGTTTTGTATTTTAACTAACAATTTTCTGGCGGAAGGCTTTCCTCTTTGGAACACTTAAATTTCTAATAAGTAAAAGACTTGAAGAGTTGGGACCATAATGGTAGGCTAAAAACTAATTTTACTCTTGACCTTCATATTGACTTACTGTGACCTTGCAAAGATGATTTATCTTCCTGCAGTTACAGTGTTTTCAATTTAAAACATAAAAACATTTTACTTTGAGTCTGTAGAGAAAATGGACAAGCCCAAGTGTGGTTATTTGTGGATGTGCTCATGTCAAGTCCAGTTATGTAAATGCTATTTTTAGCATCGTTTTAATTCTGTACTGGATGATTTCTAAGTTTCACACAAAGAACAAAGAATTTAATTTGATACTGTCGAAATCTAATATTATGTTTGCAATTTCTTTCAATGGTTCAAGTGAAATAACCCTAGTAAAAGAGAGACAATGAAATCTCCAGAGTTGACTTTGCTTTTTCTCCACCATGAAGCCATCTTTGTTGACTAAAAAGTTTTCATCACTTGATCCTCTACTCTCAGGCCTCTGGCCTTAGATCTATACACACCACAGTTTTATATGAAAAGATGTTTTATGTAAGAAGAAACAGCCAGGCTTGGTGGTGCATGCCTTTAATCCCAGCAGCCCTCAGGAGGCAAAGGCAGGAGGATCACTGTGAGTTGAGTTCAAGGCCAGCCTGGGACTACAGAAGTGAGTTCCAGGTCAGTCTTGGTTAGAATGAGACCCTACCTTGCAAACAAAACAAAACAAAACACAGAAGGAACAGACAAATTTAAAACTATATGCTTTCTCTAAAACTAAGCAACATGTTTGATCTGTTTTATAAATGTTAAAATTAAACTTGTTAATGTTTTTTTGCTTGTGTAAGTGTGGTATGGTGTGTGGGGGGGGAAGGGAATGTGCACGTGTATGTGCCATGCTCTCACCTGCAGAAACTGGAGCAAAACACCAGGTGTCCCACTCCGTCATCTTTTCACCCTTTCCTGTTTGAGCCAGAGTCTCTTCCTCACCCAGAGCTTGCTGGTTTCCAATCCCTCTGCCCCATGAATGCCAGTATTCTTAGATCTCTGCTGCCTTACCAGGGGGGGGGGAGTTATAGATGCATGTGTCCATGGCCAGATATTTATGTGGGTCCTAGGGATCAAACTCAAGTGGTCTCTGAGACCTCCTCAGGCCATCATGGTTACACAGGAAGTGCTCTTAATTATTGAGCCATCTCTCTAGCCCTAAAATTGGTAATAATTCAAGTTTTCATAGGAAATGAGCTAACTGACTACAGTAGAGCAGAGAAGACCAAGATAAGCATGAACAACATATTGTCGCCCCCCCCCCCCGCCACACACACACACACACACACACACACACACACACACACACACA
>PVHP010023399.1:0-27439 GCA_004024765.1 Zapus hudsonius
TGTGTGTGTGTGTGTTTGTGCATGCATGTGGGTGTGGTGTTATGGCATGGCACACATGTGGAGGTCAGAGGACAATATTCTGGTGGGTTCTCCCCTTTCCACATCACTTGAGGCAAGGTTTCCTCTCTGGATCTTACTCTGCTGTTGTTCTCACCACTGGCAAGAGCTTTTAGAAACTCACCTGTCTATCTCCCACATTTCCATCAGCCTGCTGGGATTACAGAAGCCCATCCCAACTTCTGACTGTTTACATGTGGCTTAAGGAGAACTGAACTCGGGTGAGCTTGAGCAACAAGAACTTTCTGTACTTGAGCCGTCTCACCAGCCCTTGATTTCTTTATTGCAGTTCTTCATTAGTGAGACTGCAAATTTTGTCCATCATTACAATTTAAGACAACATGAGCTTGTCATACTACTTAGTATTGTAAATAATATTGCTAAAGACATCCATGAGCATGTATGGTTTTGTGTATGGTGTGTATACATGTTTGTGTGTGTGCATGCATGTCCAAGCCTGGATCTCCAGTTTATTCTTTAAGACAGGGTCCCTTGCTGAATCTGGAGCTCACTTCCTTTGCCAGCCATGCCAGCCAGTGACTCTCAGGGATCCCATGCCCCCATTCTGTCATTAAAAGTGGACACCATGTCCAGTGTTGTTTGTGGATGCTGGAGATCTGGACTCAGGTCCTCATGTTTGTTCGGCAAACACTTTACCCACTGAGCCATCTTGCCAGTGCTGCTAAGGACATTTCCTTGAATGTCTCTTGGTTAATTCACACAGTCATTTGTCCATTGCACGCAGTAGAGTTGTGAGACATACACGTGTTCAAGTATCAAGGTCAATGTTTTCCAGTGGAAGCCAGATCTACTTACTTCCTGACAAGCAGTAGCAGATGACAGTTCCAGGTATTCCACATTCTAAGCCAAGTTCAACATTGATTGATTGATAAGATATTTGATAAGAGAATGAGTCGAAAAGCATCTCTTATTTATAATTTGCATTTCCTAACCACAAATAGCTTAGAGCATCTTTTTCACATGAGATTTTTAAATATATTTTATGGGGTATCTTTTTATAGCATTTAACCAATTTTTACAAGTGTGTATGCATGTGTGTATAAGTGCACATGTGAGTATGAGTGCAGGTGTGCAGGTGCATACATGTGTGCTCATGAGACCTGGGAATCCTCACTCAGGTGCTCATACCTATGTGGTAACCACTATTATCACTGAGCCATCTCTCCAACCCCTGGATTTTTAACTGATCTTATTTACTGATAATTTGAGAAGCTCTTAATGATGAATAGTGATCACTTGTTGTGTATGTTAGAAAAATTTTCACTCATTTTATGACTTGTCTTTTTAATCTCAGTATAGTCTTTTGATAAACACATATTCTACTACTAAAGAAAGTAAACCTATAATATTTTATGATAGCTTTCCTCTTCAAATAAATTATTGTTCATTCTCTCATATTATCGTCTAAACAATTTTATGAGTGTGGGTTTGTACTTAACCCTTCATTTTATCTATTATAGATTTTGATGTGGGATTCAAGGTAGAATTCTAATTTGATTTTTCCTATAAGAATAAGCTACATGCAAGGTAGTTGGTTTGCCATTGTCACAGCAATGCTGACGGAAGACATTAGACTACTGGATTAGTGTCAAAGGACACCTTATTTGTCACAGAAATAGAAGTATACAGGATCTCATAATTTTTGTGCAGATCCTATAATCTGCAATTTTCACAGAATAATTTAGAAGGTAAACCAAGTGTTAATCCGCATGTAGTGGGTTGTGTTATAGAAGCTAAACCTTGTGATTGCTTGACTGTAAAATGCCCCCCCCCCCCATAACTTCAAGACTTTGTTGGAACTGGTCGACTGGTAGAAACAATGGCTGCATTCTGCCCATGTCCTGAGGTTTTGAGGAAAGTTGCACTAAAAAGTAACAGACTGGTTGTTGTGCAGAACAAAAAAGGGATTGAACAAAAATGTATATCGAATATAAAGTTTGATACAGAGAGCAAGTTTAAAGTCCCAGGCAAAAGACTGATTTTAGACCCCCTTAAGCTATAATTGTTAAAATGATTATCATCATTAAAGATGGGCCAGCTATTCTGCATGGGAACAAACTTCACCTCTTGCAGGCCTAAGCTATAGGAATGCAAATTGTAAATTATTTGGAAAGGAGCATGCCTAAAGGTGGATTAATGAAGGAATTTCCTAATCCTCACACTGAAGCTTGATCCCAGCAGTTTCAGTAAATGTTGGCGGCCTTGAGCTCCTAGACTTTGAAAGTATTAGAAATACAAGAAAGGAGGGCCTAAAGTCCTCTCAGGTCTAAAGATGGTGATGTAAAAAAGTAGGGTTGAGATCCCTCAAGGAGGCCCGTTGAGGTGATGGCATAGAGCTGCAAAGATGAATTTTGGGCTTCAGTGGAGACCTTGAGATTGTGGAGAAACCAGGAAGCTGGGATGGATACCAGGGAAAACTACTCACTCTGGCTTTCATGGATCAATGCAGCAGGCAAGCAGCACAATGGGGAGGAGGAATCAGACCTTGTGAAGCCATAGGATCTCATCACAAGTCTCAGATGCTAGATTTGATGTTTGCCCTGCTGGTCTTCTATCTTTCACTGGTTCAGTCTTTCTTTTTCCAATGAAAATGTTTACTCTGTGTCATTATGTGTTGTATATTTGTAACTTGTAGCAGTCTGACTCAAATGCCCCTCACACACTCATGTGTTTAAAATGCTTGGTTCCCAGCTGGTTGCAACTTGGGAGGCAGAGCCTTGCTTGAAGAGCTGTGATCCTAGGGGTATGCTGTGGTATTATAGCCAGATGCTCCTTGTTAGAGCTCAACTGACTTTATTCTGCTATTTTTCACCCACTGTGGTAAGATTGTGATGCCCAGCCTCTCTGTTCTAGTAGTTTGAGAGTTAGGAGAAAGATCCTCCACCCATAGAAGGACAGGGTGTGGCCTCTGGCAGTAACCTCTTGTCACATTGCCAGAAAATCCTCCCAGGCCAGGGTCTTGCCTCTCCTCCAGCAAAACCTTTAAGAAATCCAAGTTCTATCTTAGAACCTGTGCTTTTTGTCCCTGACTGCTGGGGCTGGAGGCTTGGGACCAGGTGGTTGAGTCTGTCCCCATTTTCCCTCTCTGATCTTGCCGGTGGCGGGATTTGAGAGGGCAGGAAGGAGGGAAGATTTTCTTTAATATGAATGTAAATCTTCTCTTTTTGGTGATTCTGTACACTTTTTGTAATTTTCTTGTGAACCTCCCAAACCACACAGTGGTGGCTGCCTTTCCTATCCTTGCAACTCCTCTGAACTTACCCTGATGTGAATAAGGAAAATGCTCTCTATCTAAATTTGTCCAATTCTTTGGCATGCTGAGATACGAACTCTAGGGGAACTACAGTGAGTGAAGCTTCAGGTGTTTACCCCGCTGTACTTATCCGCCATTACAGTATCATCCTTGCCCTGCCTTAATGAAGCTTTCCTTTGAGGCTCTAAACTCTTTCCTCCCATCAGCTGAGGTTAGTTGGGTGTTTTCTCTCAGAAACACAAAGGTAACTACAACAGAAAATTGGTTCTAGTGCCGTGGGGCAGTTGTTGCTAGAAAACTATTGGTTTAAGTTACACTTTTGAACTTTTGGAACTGATTTGAGGAAGGAATATAGAAGGATTTTAAACTTTGAAATGTAAGATACACATTCCAGTGCTGTAAGTAGAGCTTGATGAAATTTTGAGAGACCTGAAGTATCTATATGCCTCAAGAACCTTGGACAGGCTTGGGTGATGAAAGGAGAGATACCTTTCCTAGAACTGGCCTAGAAGCATTCTGTGTGGGAGGCTAGAAGCGCTCTGCCCATGTCCTGAGAATTTACACAAAGCTAAATTTAGAAGTGATGGACTGCTCTGAGCAGAAGCATATATCACACACAAAAAAAGTAAAGTATCAGGCTAGAGACTACAACCAGGTTCAGATGTAACTGTTTGAAAGATTACTACCTGTGATGGTTAGGTTTTGCTGTCAACTTGATCTTTTTAATTATCTTGGGTAGGTCTCTCAGGATGTTTACAGGAAGGCAGCCTCTCAGTAGGGGGCAGAATATAAGGAAGCTCAGGAGAGCTAGAAGTAAAAATCCTTTCCTGTGTGGGCAGTGCAGGAAGGAAATTCCAGAGACTCAGGAAGCCAGTAAGTCTGGGATAGGGTTGCAAGACCCCACCCTAAGCCTATATAAAGGGGAAGAAATTCTCTCCTTGGCCTCCCAGCCTGTTGCCTGTTCTGTGTGTGTAGTGTAAGTAATGGGTTTTTTTTTTCTCTGCTCGGACCTGTGAATGAGGGCCAGCCTCTTTCACTGTTACAGAACTTCCCCTCAATCTGTAGTTTCAATAAATACTTTCCTCCCCAAAATTGTGCCTGGTTTTAAGATTCATTCCAGCGGCGTGTGGCTGGCTATGACTGATTTGGTACCAGGAGTGGGGTGATTTGCCAAGATGAATCTCACCATGTGGATTTTGATCTTCTGGAACTTGTATGCTGGAAGAATGGACATGGACTTGGTACTTGGAACTGAAGATGCCTTCTAGAGTGGTAAGCAAAGTTTTATGGACTATTCTGCTGAGAATTTGGAAATGCTCAGTGTAGAGAGAATTGCATTTCGATGCTTGTGAAATTTCTATGGGGAGAGACTGCAGAAACCTTAATAGAAGTGTGTGCCTGGGCAAAGGGGTGGATGCATTCTACTGCCCACACCCAGAGAGTTTGACCAAGGTTAAATTTAAGTAATGGACTGTGTGCTTGGCTATGGTTATGGGACTGAGAATTTAAGATTTGAAGTTAGAAAAACCTCAAGGCAAGTTTAACTTACTGGCAGAGTCTGGCTTTTGGTTATGGCCCAACTGCTTTACATTGAAATAATGGAGAGATGCCTGAGGTGTTTCCACCCAGGAAGGACAGAAAGATGGACTGGGCAAACTCTTTGGAAAGGAAATCACTGAAAGAAAGGAATCTGCTCTTCAAAGTCACGTCTATTTTGTCCCTGAATTAACAACATGGCTGTGTCCTGTATACCTGGTATTGCTTTTGGAAGCATGAGGAATGCATGCATGGAATGGGTCATGAAGTGCCACGGTTCCAGGTGCCACTGCTGAGATGAGGTATTTGGAACAGGGTGTGAACTCCCTGATTGGCAAGTAATGCCATTGGAAGGTGGACCATGGTTTGCAATGGAGACCTGAAGAAGTTTTGGACATACCAGGAATTTGCAAGGGCTACCATGGAGCGCTGTTGGCTTGGGATGGAAGTTCCCCCAGGTACTCAGCCAAACTGGAGGGATAGGAGCAGAAAATCCAGAGACTGTCAGTCACTGGTTATGCTATGGGACTTAAACTGCAGATGTGGATGTTTGCTGATGTTTGTTGAGTTTGCATTGGCCCAGTCTTTCCTTGTTATGCCTCATAGCAATTGGAAATGTTTGCTCTGTGCCATTATGTGTTGAAAGCATGCAACTTGTTTTGATTTACACAACTCGCAGTTCAGGGACCTTGCCTTATGTTGGGGGGAGATTACATGCAGGTTGTATGTGGAAGAGTTATATAATTTTAGGCAGAATTATGATCTTGTTACTGTCTTCATTTAGGAATTAAGCATGATGTAAGTAGATATGGTTTGATGTCAAGTTGACAAGGGGTGGACTTGTGATGGTTAGGTTTTGTTGTCAACTTGATCTTTTTAATTATCTTGGGTGGGTCTCTGAGGATGTTTACAGGAAGGCAGCCTCTCAGTAGGGGGCAGGATGTAAAGAAGTTCAAAGAAACTAGAAGTAAACATCCAATCTTGTGTGGGCAGTGCAGGAAGAAAATTTCAGAGACTCAGGAAGCCATTAAGTCTGGGGAAGTGTTGCAAGACCCCCTCCTTAAAGCTATATAAAGGGGAAGAAATTCTCTCCTTGGCCTTCCTGCCTGTTTTCTGCTTTGTGAGTGTGGTGTTGGTGATGGGTTTCTCAATCTGCTGGGACCTGTGAAAGACGGCCTGCCTCTTTTGCTTTTATAGAATTTTCCCTCAATCTGTAGTTTCAATAAATGCTTTCCTTCCCCAAATTGTGCCTGGTTTGAAGAGTCATCTCAGCTGTGTGTGGCTGACTGAAACACTACCTTTGAGGAATGTGCCAGCTGTTCTGAGGAAGGAGGTTTTTACTCAAAAAATTGGTTTTGTTCCCCCAAGATTAGCAAATTTGGTAGCCTACCTGGTACTGGTTTTGGTAGTAAAACTAACTCAGGAATGAGCATTATTGGATTTGCCAAGCAGTTGTTTGAGATGACCCCCTAGGAGATGTGGAGCTCAGCTATTGCTGGTCCTACATACCAGAAATGGACTACAGATTTTGACATGATTGTGTTAGATCTTGCCTTTGTTGAATCTTTTCTTTCTATGCCTTATATTATAGCAGTAATGCTTATTCCCCGACATTATGCATTTTATTTGTCAAAAGTTTATGGTCTATGTTGATGTTTGAATAGTTTTTGGAAGGGTAAAAACTATAGAAACTTATAAAATGGACTGAATGCATTTTTCCACATGAGATGGTCATGAGTCTATGGGGCCATGGTCAGAATGTGGTGAATTGAATTAAATATCACCAATAAAACCATGTGTTTTGATTACATGATCCCAAGCTGATGGCAGTGTGTGATATGAACCCTTGATGAGGAGATATGGTCCTGGGGATGGGCTTTGGGATGATACAACAGCTTCCCTTTGCTATTTTCTACCTGTGGTGGCAATATTGTGATGACAAGTCTCTGTTCTAGGACCTTCTTTCTCTGTCATTATGCAACTTCCTCTTGAGGATGTAAGACAAAATAAACTCTGTCCTCCCATCATCTGTATTTGGTCAGAAGTTTTATTCCAGCACGTAAAGATAACTGTGACACATTCTCAGTTTACAGGGCTCATAGTTAAGGGACTACCTTGAATCTCAAATGAGACTGGAGTATTGAACAGATTTGGGATGAATAAAAGACTTTGGGGACGTTTAAAGTTAGACTGAAGGGGCTAGAGAAATGGCTCAGTATTTTAGTCACTTGCTTGCAAAGATTGATGGCCCAAGTTTATTTCCCCAGTACACCACGTAGAGCCAGATGCATAAAGTTGTTCATACATCTGGAGTTGATTTGTTGTGGCAAGAGGTCCTGGTATACTCGGTGTTGTTCTATCTATCATCTATGTATCTATGTATCTCTGTATCTATCTATGTATCTATGTATGTATCTATCTATCATCTTTGCAAATAAATAAATATTTAAATTTGGACTGAGTCCATCTTCACTGTGAGACGGTCATGGAGACTAGAAGCAGAATATGGTGGTTTGAATAGAAAATGTCCCCCAGAGCCTCATGTGTTTTTGATTAAGTTTCACACTTAGTCCGTAGCTGATGACCTTGTTTTAGGAGGTTTGTAACTGGAGGTTGGACTTAGGGTTGATAGGCCACCACACAGAGCGTTCAGAGCTGGCTCACACATCTCCCACTTGCTGCTGAGCAGATTGCTGTGCTTTCTCTGACATGAGGAAAATTTCCTCTTGAAACTTTAAGCCTGAAATAAACTATTTTCTCCCAAAAGTTGCTTTTTGTCAGGTGTCTTGTCCATCACCAAAAAGGTTGCTGCTACAAACCCAAGTTTGAGGGGCTCAAGCATATGATAATGGGCTATTATCTTGCCTGAAGGTTGCCTCAAAATAATACATTACTATAGTGAATAATAACCTCATCTTCGGTTTGGAAGAGATATTCTCTCTCCTTTTCTAGACTGTTAGCAACAGTCTAGAATGGGATGAAAGTGTGCACCACTATTCCTGGCTTGAGACTGTACCTTTAGTTATAATTTACAAATTTGTTCCTACTATTATTTTGTTTTTATTTTCAGGGTCCAATTATTTCTAGTTACTTTTTTATCTGTTGTTCCTGTCTTCATTTCAATGAAGTCAGCTCAGGGAAGGGGCTCTATGACACAAATCATTTTTATTATTATTTTAGGCTGGTTTGCATTCTAATACTTTATCAATTTTTATATATGTTCTATATTTCTTATTACAGATGACTTGTTTTCAGTTGATGGGAGAGATTTCTATGTAACTCTAATAGTTGATTTTTTTACCTTTAATATTCAAGGATTTCACATCTTTATTTTTTGATCATGGTTCTTATTTTGTCCCTATAATCTATCATCTATTGGAGCTTGTCATGTTATACTTTTTTATATATCTTTGAGAGTTTATTACATGTTGTTTTACAATTGCTATTTATTCTCAACTAATTCATTTTATCTTGTTGATACAGTTTTTGATATTAAAAGATATTTGATCTGAAATTACTATCACATAACTGGGTGAAGATTTTTTGGTTAATATATGCATTCTCTTTTTCTGTCTTGAAATCTGATTTTTCTATATCTTTTTGTTTAATATTTGTCACTTAGAAACAGAAACTGTTTGTTGTCACTAATCTATATACTTACTGATTTTTTGCTTGTCTGTGTGTGTGTGTGTGTGGTGTGCAAGCGTGCCTGCTTAGGGTCCAGAGATCCATAGTGGTGGTCTTCCTCACTTGTTCACCTCCTCATTCTTCAAGATAGGGTCTCTCACTGAACTTGGAGCTTGATACCTCAACTAGACTAGATAGCCAGTGAGCTCAGGATTCCCTGCCTCTGCCCCTCTGCTTCTTTACCTGTGTCTGCGTTATAATCTCAGGTCCTCATGCATGCCAAGCAAGCACTTTCCCCACTGAGCCACCCCTCAGCCCCAAATTTGTATGTTTAACTCATATTCAAAGTTGTAGCTTTTACCTAGAGACTTAGTATACTGATATGTATGTGGTCAGTGTCCAACTTAGCATTGTCTTTCAATTATTATTCATTACATCTTTTTCTTACTTTTTGTTTCTTTTTTCCTGCCCGTCTTACCATTTGGATTTGTGGAAGTTGTACTTCATTGTATTTTATTTTCTGTCTTCTTGTTTGGGGGAAATCCTCTCTCCATGCCATATGTGATCACTAGAGGAGGGACGAGTGCTTTCACAGGATGGGGAAGGGCCGAGTATGCATGAGGGGCACCTCGGTGGTGCATTGGTACTCCTTGCTGTGACAAGTGGTTAATTTAAGGTACTTAGTATGTGGTATATAGTACTCCACACCCGACATCCCTTCCTCTCTACTGTGCTCATTACATTCCTCTCGGGCCTGCCATTCTCAGTCCAGGCCAAACAACTTACTGTGCTGCTTCAAGGACTTTCATGCACCTGACAGGTGTGAGCTGACTGCCCCTCACCCGAGCAGACTCCTCCATGTTAGCATGCTCCACACGAGTAATCTCTTGTTCCAACTGATGGGCTGGCCCGGGCATTTCTCTGTCATCTAGCATCCGTTTATTCTTGGTGTTGGGCACTGTGCATTTGGACATGCAATGTAGTGTCTTATAGAAAGGACACAGTGCCAGGCTGTACAGAAAGATCCTCTTGCTGTTCCTCCCCCGTAAGCCCAGAAATCACTGTCTTTTCACTCTAGTTGTGGTTTTATCTTTTTCAGAACGTTGTGTTTTTAGGCATGTCACTTCACTCAAATCCAGGCTGACTTGGAACTCACTCTGTTTTCCAGGCTGGCCTGGAACTCACGGTGCTGGGATTAAAAGCGTGCACCACCATCCCAGCCTCGCTTGCTTTGTTTTGGTCTATGTTTCCTCGTTTGTTTGCTTTAAACAATAGAAGAACATCTTCTTTATTGGGTTCACCTATATTATGGGACTAGAAAGTCATCTATATTCCTTTTATAAAACATAGCACTTTGGCTTACCAATCTTTCATGAATCGCTAGAGGAGAGCATTTGGTAGCTCTGTTTTATAATTCTTTTCCATTTGGTTAAAGTTATATATCTAAACTGATCGTTTTAAAGAGAAAATCCTTTTTTATTTTTAAAATCATATGGGGGAAATCTCAATCTTTTTATGTTGGGGACACAGCTTGTTGATTTTCTATTTTTCTATGCAGACAATTATGCCAGTTGTCTTGTTGGCTATAAGGAGCCTCCAAATGCAGACAAAAGGAGGACTTTTATTTTTGGACTTGGTTTTGGGCTCTGTTCTGGTTCCCTGTCTTCATCTTGATAAGCATGCAAAAATGTCAGTATCACTCAAGGCATCTCATGTGTCAGGGTTGCAGAAAGGAAATACTCTCCATTTTTCATCCTATTTTGATGTGAACTTTGGCTCTCTGATCCCACCCGCATCTCTCAATGAATTCAACATATTTTTGTTATTATGTCCCCTAATGTAACATACATGCCCCTTCTTTTCAACTTTTCTGATGCTGAAACCTCTTAGAGAAACTTTATTTTTATTATTCCATTCACCCATCTCTCCAAGTCTCACTCTCTTTTTCATTTTCCACCCTCCTTTTCAATAGTCTCCCAGAGAACCATTTTTATTCTCATTCTCTATCCGGGTACAGTGAGGAGGTCTCTGTTCCTCTGAGTTCAGTTGCTGCCTAGATAATGTTCAAGTCTATACATTGGGACATCCAGAATACAGCTGCCAATGTCCATGATCTTCCCCACACAAGGACTCTATTTCCTGTACCGCAAGGGTGGTCAGAAAATATGAAAGATCGGTAGATAGACTAGCACCGAGGACTTACTATACTCCTGGAAGAAGACATTGTAGTTTGAGTTCTGTGAGATTGCCATTGTATCTCATGGACCTGAAAAAGACTAATTTATGGGAAATTACCCATATGCATTCAATATAAACCTAAAATTCTAATTCAGCCTTGAAGCAAAGAATTATTTCCCCAGACCATCTTCTCTCCTATTCAAAACCTTGCACACACAGCTGCCACCTTGCTTTCCCCAAAGTTTCTACTTAGCAACTTTGCTTGGATGGTTTGGGCTTCAATATATGTTCCCCAAATTTCAGAAATTAATTGGATGCAGAGTCTGAGATGGCACGTTTCGGAGTTTGGAGGTGTTATTAGCTCTATTGGAAGCACAGAGAAGAGAGAAGAACTAAGAAACTAGGAGCGACTAGAAGGAAAGAAGGAACCCCATGGGTTTAGAAAAGGCAGGAAGGATTTCTTATGCAACTATATGAGAGCATGCTGCATCCACGAGGAGGGTCTCCAGCTGTCAGAAAGGGAGGCCTTGTCATCGCTTGCAGACTTTGGGGCATGTTTTCCACTTTGCTGCTCACCTTTCACTGTCCTAAAATATGAGTTCAAATCTAAATTCTATAGGGAAATAGCCTCCCAGTACTTCCCATCTTTAGGTATCAGTAAAAATTGTACCTATTTTAAATCTTGTCATGGACATGCCCTTTTAAAAATTCTCTTATTTCCCATTTTCCAGTTGGAGAGTGAGGAAGCGAGGGTGGGCTCTTGTTTTTAGTTATCATCGAGTAGCCTTTGGTACAAGAAAGCAAAAAGAGGTCTTGAATCGACTTCTTTTCAAACAAAATCTAGCATGATGCTCCATTTTAGGAGCATGTTTATTTACTGAGAGATTTCCAGGGGCCACACAGCTGAATTCACTGTCAGCAGGGGCTCTGCCTGGGTTGATGGCTTCTTTCAGCCCCCAACTTCTTATGTTGTGTGCACATTTTCAAAATACAAATTCATGTTTTCTTAGATATTTGATGAAATTGTTTGAAGCATCAATGAATTACATATTCATTGACTACACGCCAAGCATGGGATTGGAGGTCTGAGTGATTTTGCATTCTATTCAACCACATCAGTGGATCTGCTTAGTAGAAGTGTCGAGCTAGTTCCAGAGGGAGAAGGAAAAGAGGAAAACTAAGAGAAACAAATAGGGTTCTCCCCATGCAAAGTACATTCTAAAAGAGGGCTTGACAGATTTCTACAGCTTTCTAAGGCCATTTGCTTTCATAAATCATCTGTGCGGTTTACATGCCTAAGCCAAACGTTGTTTACTACCTGACTCCATTTGGTCAGCAGACAGCCCCTTGATAGTTTCTTTCTCTGTAGTATTTCCCCCAGACAGAAGATCAGAGCAGAATCACTCTGCACTGTGGATCAGCTCTGCTGAGAAATGCCGCAGGCACTGAGCCATCAGGAAATTCCATGGGAGCTTTGTGACCGGCTTAGAAAGAACAAGGTGGAGAGACAGGAGCAATCCCTGCACAGAACTTGAGAGGGAGCCTCCTTCTCGGCCTGCTTTCCCTTCTACATCCTTCCTCGTGTGCCTATTTGGTTAATCCACAAAAGGGGCACTTCACCGATCTGATGGATTTTACAGAAGTGACATTGCTAAAATTGTGTCAGAAGAGATTTATTTGAAAGTGTAATACTATTCAGAACATAGAGTATGTCAAATACTGGCTTGTCCAAAATGTAGAAAGCGGACTTAGAGCCTTTTTAAAAAAATATAAAAGCTTAGTGCTTTCACGAAGTCATGAATATTTAGTTTCCATGTGAGAAATTCACACCATTACATGGAAAACAGATCCCTCTTAGGAGATCCTAGTCCAAAGATTCAAAGGGCTGTAAGGCTTTGGAGGTGAGAGAAATACAGTTTTCCTTGCTACTGACATAGCGTGAGTCACCTGGTTATTTTTTCCTTCAGTCGTATTCAGCAGGAGGCATGCCAGCTGTCAGATTCTGGCACTCAATCTGGGTAGGTTTTTAACAAAATGTGTCAGAGATTCAACACGACAGTATCAGCCAGTTGACATCTTCTCAGGGGGCTCTCTTCTTCTTTCACCCTACTCACTTTTTTTAAATGTGAGAAATAAAATAAAACTATTTTGTGCAATCAAAGATGACCCTCTTTATTATATTTTTCTGGATATTTGATTCAAGAATGAGGCTGTACATAGTAAGGTTTATAGCTATGCATTGTAGTGGAAGCCAGAGAAGTTCATTTATTTACTGTCTCTGCAATCCTGTGTTAAATAAATTTCAGTAAATTATCCTTGCTATGTCTGATCCTCCACAGCAATAGCATGAGGATAACTGTGTGTTCAACTCTCACTTGTGGAGAATCAGGCGAGAAATGTGCACTGTATAACTGAAAATGTGTGCACATATGCAAATCTGTGTATACTACTAATGTACATAGTTGTGATTGTATATTTTGAGTAGAACAAAGACATCTGAGTGGCCCAAACCTTATGTCAGCATGCAGAGAATTCTATCATTATTCTTACTGTGCTATAAGATTGCCTGGAGACTAAATGTCATTACATCTGGACTATACAGTTGCTGAATTTAAGCGATGCACATGAGCCTTACCTGAGAACATTCATGTTTGAAAGGTCTCAAAGCAAATGGGCAATAAAAATTTATTCATTGCTGCAATGTTTTGTTGAGACTGTAAGATCCTATTGCACTTTTGGAAGCTATGATTTGTATATTTTCAGTTGTAGAATTTTATAGCAGGATCTGACTTTAATGAGCAACATGACCATTACTTTTTATGTAATGAAACAGAAACATTGGAATTCGATGAGTTCACTGAGCATGTGCTCTCAGAGCCACACTGGGACAACATGCTAGGTGGCAATGTCTTCAGAAAACATATTTCAAGTTTCTCTTTAAAATTGTAACTACTCACTTTATCTTAATAGATACAATCAACTTCTACTACCCTGACCCCAGGGAACTAGGTCTGCTAGCCCCTGAACCTTCCACTGTTCACAACAAGTGCCCCATATCCTTAGACTGAGGACTTACAAATATTTCCTTCTAATTTGTTTTCTTTCCATTTCCTCATAGAATCTGCAGATGACATGGGTAGGTTATTGAGGGCTAATCTTTAAAAAAATCTTATGAAAATAGAGCTACCAACTGATGCAGCTATCTCTCTACTGGGCATCTACCCTCAAGGCTCGCCTCTTCAATACAGAGACCTCTGCTCAACCATGTTTACAGCTGCTCAATTCCCAATAGCTAAGTATTGGAATCAATCCAAATGCTCATTGCTGGACAAAGGGATATCATAGCTGTGGTACATATACACCATGGAATTCTACTCCACAGTAAGGAAAAACAGCATAATGAAGTTTGTGGGAAAGCAGGTGGATTTAGAACAGATCATACTTGGCAAACTCACACAATAACAGAGAGACAAATGCAATATATACTCCCTCATCTGTGGTTCCTAATCAGGTCAAGTTTGAATAATAAACACACTTGACATGTAACTCAAGAGTCAGTCAACTGGAATGGAAGGGAATGGGGATAGGAAATAGGAGGGTGAGGGGTGATATACCCAAGCTAAATCCAAAATGAATTGATAGCATAGAATCCTTACTCTTGGATTATAGGCTAAACAATTCTGCCCTCTAGAGAAATATGGGGGTGTCTTCTGGTAAGCAGGGCCCTGAAGGTGTGGGATGAAGCCTAACTCTAATACAATTTGCCCAAAATTGGTTACTTCCCACATTTGAGCTTTTGATCAGAGAGATATACGAGGTACCCAATATGAGACAGGTTTCTGTCTTGATTACATGCTCAAGGCAAAAAATAAGACCCTATAGCTGAAGACACCACAGGCTGCTGTCACACAACACCGAGACACCACAGGAACCTGGAAGGAAGCAGTTCCCAGATAGTTAGTCCATACAGTGCTGGAAATGCACTACATTAGCTGCCAGGGAAAATTGGCCCACGATGTTTGTAGAAAGCAGAGGACACTTATATATGACAGAGACCAGCATGGCAAGAATTATCACCTGAGAAGTAGTGGCAGTTAACCTAGTCAGGTAATTAGTGGATTTCTGATTGGCTAAGAGATTCACTCAGTGCAAGGAACCCTTAGCTGGAACTGGGGTCCAAGGCAAATTCCTATGGAGACCAAGAATCCAGACTCCAAGGGGAAGCCCCCACTAACCATTGGCCTAAAGACAGGCTACACCCAGTATTAACTCAACAAATTAATAATGTTTGTCCCAGTTAACCTATGCTGATCTCACTCTCCATTGGAGGATCTCTATTTTGCAGAAGCCAGTGAAAACCAGAGACAACCCAATTCTTCCAACAAGACCTGAAATGATAGCTGGCTCCCAGGCAGGAAATGATTCACCCCTAAAACCTAATCTAGGACTCAGGTGAAATCACAGGAAGTGGTGAGATGAGCAAAAGTGCTACCCTAACAACCTATGCTAGGATAATGGTAACAGACTCCAAGGATACTCTAAACAGTTCAAAGTAGAAACCCAGAGACTCTTAAGTCCTCAACACTAAAGCAGACTTAAAACTCACCCACCATTTTTCAGGGAACTTTGCAGAAGAGGAGGTGTAAAAATTTTAAGAGCCATGATGGAGAGAATATCCAGAGACATTGCCTCTACCAACTTCCATCTCCCCCCAAAATAGTCTGCTGCTTTCAAAACTCATAGCTCTCCATCCCATGGAGCATCCTCAGTGGAATAGGGGCAGGAAGGAGGGAAATGGGGATACTGACACAAGCTTGCACACACAGAGTTTCCTCTTGTTAAATAAAAAATAATAAAAAAACAAAAAAGAGAAATTAGCACTTTATGATTATTTTGAGATTTTTATGATTTTATTCATAAAACTTTCCATCATATTTTATCTTTACCATTCTGAGTTCTTCCTGGCATGTTTGGATGTACTGGGTTATTATTTGCTGATATTTTTATTTAAAAAGCCATATTTTGTCTTTTATGATTTTGTGTATGTTGGTTTAACTTTTATCATTTTGTTATCTACTTTGGCTTTTAATGACTATTTTTTAAAAATCTCCACTCTTGCCACAGTGGTTTAAATTAGGTGTCCTCCATACATTCATGTTTTCTGAATGCTTGATTTCCATCTGATGACAATTTGAGAGGTGAAACCTTGCTGGAAGAGGTGTGTTGCTGTGGGTGAACCTTTAAAATTCATCAGCCCAGCTTAGCCAGTGTTTCTTTGGCTCACTCTCCTGCTACTGCTTTCCACCTGCTTCATATCCACCACTTGTGGCCACTCTTGCTATAAGTATTCAGCTCTGAGAGTAATACTGAGGCCATACCAGGCACACTGACACAAGACTGAGGAGATGACTTGTTAGCTATGCACCTAAGAGCACAGCTGATAGAAAGAAAATCCAAGCAACCAAATATCCTGAAATATCAATCTCACTGCTTTAACATAAGAAACACACACACACAAATCAAGGCAGTACAATGCATTAAAAAATTATGAGTCTCGTAGTAATGGCCTCCAATGAGAGTGAGTTAGATGTAATGCCAGACTAAGAATTCAAAAGGACATTGTAAGCGAGTTCAAATAAATAGAATAAGAAAGTTTCTCCTGAAGGAATTCCAGGGGAATATAGGAAAAATCAGCTGAGTGAAATAAGGAGGTTGAAAAAAAGATATGAAAGAGGAATTCAGTAAAGACTTAGAAATACTAAAGAAAAACCAATCTGGATACTAGAAATGAAAAACACAATAAGTTAAATTTAAAAATAAATAATAGAAAGTCTCATCCATAAAATGGATAAAGGAAAGGACAGAATATCTCAGCTTGAAGACAAGGTGGTGGAAGAATTGGAATAATACAATAGAAAGAAAGATAAATTAATATAAGGCATGAGCAGATCAAATTAAAGAATTTGGGGGAAATAAGAAGGAACATAATTTGTCTATGGGCACAATAAATATTTTGAATAAAGTCATAGAAAAAATTCCCAGAGTTAAGGTATTGCCAATACAGATACAGAAAGCATTCAAAACACCAAACATTAAGACTTAAAATTAACATTTCTTTGTGATATTATAATAAACTATTAAATATACAGAACAAAGAAAGTATATTGAAAACAGCTAGACATAAGCATTAAGTCATTTATAAAATCAGGCCCAATAGATTAATAACAGATTTTTTTCAAGAGAAACCTAAAAAGCCAGGAGAATTTGAAATGATGTATGTAACATTCTGATTGATAATACCTGCCAAGTCAGACTGCTTGTGGTAGTTTGAATAGATGTCCTTCAATAGGTTCAGGAGTTTTATTAAAGCTTGAAACTTGGATTTCCAGCCCCCTGGCTGGAAGATTTGTCACTATGGGCAGATCCAGCCACTGGGGTCCTACTGAAATTTCAGTCTAGGGTATGCTGAAAACAGTCTGAGCTCTGCTTGGAGTTCCCTGCTATTTGATGTTTGCTTTGGGTGGGGCTTATGGTGATTTCTCTCTCTCTTTACTAAGTCTGTTAAAGGAAACCAGTTTCTTCTGCCATTATGGAACTTCCCCTGGATCAGTAGCTTCAATAAACACCTTCCTCCCAGGTCTGTTTAGATGTTTATTTCAGAAATGTGAGCTGATTACACTGCTATACCCTGAAAAACTACCAGCAATGAAGGAGAAAGAACTCTATGATAAAACAGGCTAGAGAAACTCATGATGACTAATCAGGCTCAACAGAAAATATGTGAAGGAATCCTTCAGAGTAAAGAAAAGGAAAAGCCTATACATGATGCCTCAGAAAAGAAAAATGATCAGACTTGAATAGTAGTTAAGACAAGTGAGGAAAAAAACACCCAGCATTACAGAGTAAACAAAAATGGCAGGAATTAATACAATTTTTCAACTGTAATAAATATTAATCATCCCCAGTCTCAACCAAAAGACACAAACTAGCAGGGATGATTAAAAGGCAGGATCCTTCAGTCTGCTGCCTCCATGAAGCTTGTCTTTTCATCAAAAAAAAAAGTGCTACCTTAGGGGAAACAGTGAAAATGATGTTTGGCAGTGCTGTTCTAATATCTGATAGGATAAAATTTAAAACAACATTACTCAGAAGAGATAAGCGTGGTCATTTAATACTGATTCAGGGAACAGTCAAACAAGGGGACATTACAGTTTTAAACATATATGCAACAAATGCAGGTAAGCACAATTTTGTAAAACAAACACAACTAGTTGTAACATCACAGTGTAACCCAAACACAACACTAGTGGGTGACTTCAGTACTTCCCCCTTGCCAATTGGCAGGTCATAGACAAACAGAAAAGCATCTAACTTAAAAAATATATATATAGATTAAATGAACCTAGCAGAAGTCTACAGAACATTCCATCCAAATACAGAATACACGATTCCCAGAATCACATAGAACTTTCTCTAACATAGATAAAGCAAAGCAAATCATAATAAGTATACACAAATTGAAATCATTCCTTGTATTCTATCTGATGACAATGGAATAAATCAATAACAAGAGATAAAACACATAAAATGATAGAGATAAATTAATATTCTCTTACTGTTGAGTGAATCATTGAAGAAACCTAAAAATTCCTAAACATAAATGAAAACAAAAAACACAACATACCAAAACTTATGTGATGCAGTTCTAGGAAGAAAGTATATAGCTCTAAACCTTCTTTAAGAAATCTGAAAGAACCCAAATGAATCATTTGTGATTCATCTTAAGACCTTTGAAAAGGGAGAACAAACCAAACCCACTCTCTGTAATTAGTAAAAAACAAGGTCAGGGGAAAAATTAATGAAATGGAAACAAATATGTCAATACAAGTTCAAGAAAACAAAGAGTTAGCTCTTTGAAAAGATTAATAAGACCAATAAACCCTAAGCCAAACAAACAAAAAGAGTGATAATCAAAATAAAATTAAAGAGGGCCATTATAACAATTATTAATGATATTTAGAAAATAATTAGGAAATAACTTAAAACATATGCTCTATTAAATGGGAAAATATGAAATGGATCAATTTATAACTGCACATGACCTACCAAAATTATACAAAGATACATAAACACTTTATATATATATATATATAACATGGAAATTGAAGCAATAATAAAAGGACTCCTGACTGAAAAAGACCAGGCCATGATGGATTTATTTGCTCAATTCTACAAGATCTTCAAGAAAGATCTACCATAAATTATTCTTAAACTATTTCTTAAAATAGAAAGGTAAAGAATGCGACCAACTTCTTTTACAAAAATATCTTTATCCTAGTGCAAAACCAGATAAGCATATGACATAGATGCCAAAATTCTCAACAAAATATTTACAAACTGGATACAGGAACACATAAAAAAGTCAATTCACTATGATCAAGTTAGGTTTATCCCAAAGATTCAGGAATAGTTTCACATACAAACTGCTAAATGTAATAAACCATATAAATAGACTCAAGAACAACAACAAAAACGTGCTAATTACAATAAATGCAGAAAAGACAAGTGAAAAAACACAACCTTGCTTCATGATAAAAGTCCTTAAAAACTAGGTATAGAAAAAACATATATCATCATAACAAAGACTATATATTACAAATCTATATCCAAAGTTATATTAAATGCAGAAAATCTCAAAGCATTTCCACTAAAATCTGGAACAAGTAAATATTGTCCATTTTCTTCACTAATAGTTAATGTAACACTAGAAGTCTTAACTAGAGAAAAAAACATAAGAAGAGCAAATAAAGTGACATAAAGCCACATATGGTAGGCACACCTTTAATCCCAGCACCTGGGAGGCAGAGGTAGGAGGATTACTGTGAGTTTTTGACCAGCATGAGACTACATAGTGAATTTCAGGTCAGCCTGGACTAGAGAGAGACCCTTCCTTGAAAAACCAATAAATAAATAAATAAATAAATAAATAAATAAATAAATAAAAATGATATAAATAGGAAAGGAAGAAGTCAAAGATTCCATCAGAAAAGCCTTAGGGCTAATTAATACTTTCAAGTTTAATAATCTGGAGGACAGAACCTCAGACCTCAAAGAAAAAAAATCAAAGAAATTAATAGGGAATCCAAAAACTTCAATAAATTAAAAAAATCCTGTGAACAAAATATGAGGAATCTGTGGGGCACTCTAAAAAGAACAAATATCAGGATCAGAGGGTTTCCAGAGGGAGAAGAAACCCAAACCAAAGTCAACAAACTTATTGAAGAAAAATTTCCCACTCTTACAAGAGAAAGTCTGCTCCAGATACAAGAGGCCCACAGAACTCCAAATAGACAAGACTAAAGCAGGAACTCTCCAAGACATATTTTAGTTAAAATGCTAAGCATAGACAGCAAAGAGAGAGTGGTCAAAGCAGCAAGAGAGAAACAACACATAACATATTAAGGCAACCCCATCAGACTGCTCACTGGAAACCATGAAGGCCACAAGAGCAAGGAACAATGCTCTTCAAGGCCTAAAGAATTATGGTTTTCAACCTAGACCACCCAGCAAAGCAATCTCTCATTTTAGATGGAGAAAAGAAAATGTTCCTTGAAAAGAGCCAGCTCTAAATTATATGAGCACAAAGCCAAATTTACAGAGGATACTGCAGGAGACAGTCCACACAGAAGAGACAAGCAACCTACCTCAGGAGTGTAGGAGAGAACGAGCACTATAGTCAAAATCATTGTGCTGATAATAATAGGTGAGGCATCAATCCCCATAAACCCTCACCATGGCCGGGCTTAAAGCAAACCTCACAGTTATAACTTCCCTATAAAAAGAGACAGGTTAACAGGATGGATCCGAAAAATGAACCCTTCCACCTGCTGCATTCAAGATAAGTCCCTCACCTCTAAAGACAGAGATCTCCTCAATGTGAAAGGATAGAAAATGATCTTCCAAACAAATGGGAATATAAAACAAGCATTTGTGGCTATATTAATATCTGAGAAAATAGACTTTAAACTAAAATAAATTGAAAAGGACAATGAAGGACACATTTTACTTATCAGGGGGATGATCCAAAAAAGATAGTATCACTGTCACACCAAATACAATTGCACTACATTTCATAAAGCAAAACTTAAAAACAAAACAGATATAAACTCCAATTCTATCACAGTAGGAGACTTTAATGCATCACTATCGTCTCTAGACATATCATCCGTGCAGAAGATGAAAAATTGAAGATTGCAAACTTGTACAACCACTATGGAAGGTACTGTGGAGGCTCCTGAGTATAGGGTGTAAGGAAGCTCAGGAAAGCTAGAAATGAACATCCCTTCCTAGGAGGGCAGTGCAGGAGGGAATTCCAGAGACTCAGAGAATCAACAAGTCTGGGAAGGGGTTGCAAAACCCTACCCTAAGGCTATATAAAGGGGAAAGAAATCTCTCCCTTTCCTCTTCCTGTTTGCTGTTTTGGATGCGTGTGTGGTGTTGGTGATGGTTTTTCTCTCTCATTGGACTGTGAAAAGGGGGCCAGCCTCTTTCACCATTATGGAACTTCCCCTGGAATAGAGTTGTAAGACCCTGTCCTAAGGCTACATAAAGGGGGAAAAAAATCTCTGTCTCTTCCTACCTCCCTGCTTGCCTGGCTTCTGGTGCTTCTCGTGCATTTCTTCATTGGCATTGGAAGGAAGTCTCTTCAGCCTGGACCAGCAGCTCCCCAGGAAGCCTTTAGGCCTTCAGTGCTGGATTGGGACTGCTGAGGCATCCAGCCATTTGGACTGAGCTGTGAGTAGTTCCTCAGGCTTGCACACTGCTTTTGTGGGACGGCCATGAGCTAATCCAGTAGATACCCTTTTTGTTTATTACGATTCATTCTGATTGGTTCTGTTCCTCTAGAAAACCCTGACTGATACAGTACATGTATAAAAATTTTCTATAAAATAAATGATCATCTTAACCATTATTTATAGAAATAATCACTATCACCTAATTAATAACAATTTTAAAATTTTATTTAATTAACTTAAAGGGCCAAATTGGACTTTGTAGAATATGTCATAGAATATTAGTTATGATGGGAACATTAGCTTTGAACATCTATTAAGGATTAAAATATGAAATAATCAGTTATTAATATTCAAATAAATGTTTTTTTAGCAAAAGAAGGAATTCATCCTTTCTCCCTTTTCCTTTTTATATTCCTGAGACCTAAAAACACACAGACCAATGTGCCAAAACAAACTTGTTGAGAAAGAAATCGGTCCCTTAATGTACAGACTAAAGCAAATCCCTGTCCCTGCTCTGTGCACTGACCTTGCACCATGCTCTGCCAACGGCATCCTCACCCTGGATAGGATCACCCCTAGTCTTGGAATTTCAGCTAATGCTGTGCTGATCCGATTTCAGGAAGGATGATCCCTTGCTGTTTATAATAGTTAACCCTAATTATAAGTTTGATTTAGATTATGAAGTTATTAATGAGGCATAACTTTGTGTGAGCTATTGAGAACTTTTCCAGAGAAGATTAACAGAAGGGGAAGGAACTACCTTGAATAAGGGATGCAATATCATATTGGGTGAGTTCCCAGGCAAAATATAAAGAAATGAAGAAGAAAGCCTGCTGAGCATCTGTGTTCTCCTCTCTGGACTTCCTGATTTGCCAAGAGGTGAGCAACTTACATCACCCCAGCTGTGAATCCCTGTTGGCCATTATGAGCAAGTTCACACCATGGTTGTGGCCTCTCCTGCCATCATCCTGGCATGGTGGACGTTTTTCCCCTGAGCTGTGAATGAAAATGAGCCCTCTCTCAATTTTCTTTTGTCAGGTGTTTGGTTGCAGCAATGAGAAAAGTCACTAACACAGTGTTCTGTCTTTTGCATGAAGTGTCAGCAAGCATAGCTCTTCTCCTCCTAACCAAGGATCTCACAAAGCATGAGCTGTAGGAGCAATTTAGAAAACAAAGCAAGCACTAAAAGCAAACTCCTCTTCTTATTTCATGGTCACTTCTCTAACGCTTGCTCTCAAATCTTACTATGTTTAAATGCATCATTCATTTGACTTTTCTAATATCCTTTCTGAATTATGTAAGTTCCTACAGTTGAACTTGTCTATAATTCCCATCTTATGTTGTCCTTGTACGTTGCACTTGTCCTCATTCATTGTGTTCTTGGAAGGAATAAATTATGATGAAAATCTTTTCAAAACACAAAGTGGTAGTGAGCAGGCCACCTCAATCTCCTTTGCTTTCCTACCTACATCCTTCGAGTCTTAAAGATGGTTTCAGCCTCTTCCAACTCCTTTTATTTATCCAGCTTTTCATGGAATTGCATGCATTCTCAAGTTCTCCATCTCCTCTCCTCTGGCACTAGGCTCTCATCTGTCTCTTTATACATTTTTCAACTTCTATTAATATTTATTCAGCATCAAAATGTGGTAGGAGCTGCACAGCCACGAAAACCATACGAAGCTACTTCAGCTACTGATGACACAGAAAATGTGTCCTTAGCAACTCTTGACTTTTGTAATATGTTGTCTCTCTGAGTACATAAAACCCACTTTCCAAGAGTCCTTCAATCTTGAGAGAAGCTTTCCTATCTATCCTGTAGCTTGATGATCTTCCCTGGACTACTATTCACCATTAAGAACTGTTTATATATTCATTCCTTTGTGCTATGAGCAACATTTACAGATTACAAATTGAGGTAGAATTCTCTCTAGAATTGCTACCAATAAACATTCTGATGTGCAGCCTTGGCCCTGGATGAAATACACTTGGAGGAAAGACAGTGATTTTTTTTCAGATTGCTTCTTATTCTAGACCCAAAATTAATATCACATTGCTCTATGCCTACATATACTTTAGTATATTGTAGTGTTTCTGGCTTGTTACATTTGGAAGATTATCCAGAGCCTCACGGGGGAGATGAGCATGGAAATCACAAAGGCAAGATAAGGCTCAACCTTGGCCTCTGGGGTGTTCTCAATTTCTCCAATATCAGGGCTGGAGATATGGCTCGGCAGTTGAGGTATGTGCTCCAGAACCTAATGCCCTCGGATCAATTCCCCAGTACCCATGTAAGCCAGATGCACAAAGTAGCATCTGCATCTGGAGTTTGTTTGCAGTGGCTAGAGGCCCTGGTGTGCCCATTCTCTCTCTCTCTCTCTCTCTCTCTCTCTCTCTCTCTCTCTCTCTCTCTCTCTCTCTCTCTCTCTCTCGTGTGTATCTGTCATCTTGCAAATAAATAATGAAAGTATATTTTAATTTCCAATATTATCCCACAGGCTCTGAGCTCTGTCTTGATTGCACCCATGGCACATTCACGTGAATACTGTTGATGGCTCATGCCTTCAGCTCTTCCAGCTAAGTTTTTAAAAAATATTTTATTTATTCATTTTTCAAGCAGAAAAGATGGAGAGAGAGAGAGAGAGAGAGAGAGAGAGAGAGAGAGAGAGAGCGCACCAGGGCCACCATCTTGTGGGTCTGGCTTTGTGGGTCCTGGGGAATTGAACCGGGGGTCTTAGGCACTGGAGGCAAGTGCCTTAACCACTGAGCAATCTCTCCAGCCTCTTCCAGCTAAGTTTTAACAGATGCATGCTTTGTTAGGAAGAAAGAGGGGACAAGCTAGTCCATCTTTACCTCTGGAGAAATGCCTTTTCTCTCCCGTGTGGTCAGTGTCAATTCTACAGATCAGATGCTGTTTCTAGGAGGCCTCAAAAGAACTGGTAGGAAAACTCCTGAGATGAGTAACCAGGTTCTCACTAAACAACCTCTCGTGTTAGTTGTATTTATGTCTTTACCAGTATTAAGGAGGAAGGTAAATCCGAATCTGAACTTCTCTTCATTTCTATAAGCTCAGCTAAATATTAATTGCATTTCATTTTCTTTCAAT
Source organism: Zapus hudsonius (assembly GCA_004024765.1). Classification (NCBI taxonomy): domain Eukaryota; kingdom Metazoa; phylum Chordata; class Mammalia; order Rodentia; family Dipodidae; genus Zapus; species Zapus hudsonius. The sequence goes on from PVHP010023399.1 coordinate 24,572, forward strand.
ATAAAGGATAACATTTGGTGTTCAAAATGGGTACAATCCTTTAGAAAATACTGATTATAGTCTGATGTGAATTTTTTGCTTCAGTATCTGTGAGAAGGTGAAGTAAAACTCCCTTACGGGGCTTGATTTTTTTAAAAGGGAAAATGAGCAAAGATTTTGATTATATTTTAATGGTAAAATGGAAATGTTATAGTCTTAGGTCAAGATGGCAGGCTCACAACCCTGCCAGACCTCCCAGGGTTAAAGCAGGCAAGGATTTCAGCTCCCAGCAGACCTGTACTGGGTGCACACTGGAGTGCACACTTGGGAATCTGCAGACCTGCGCCTGCCTCTTGTGCCCCATAAGCTGTACCACCACTTACCATCCTGCAGGGCTCACCAGGCCTGGGGCCATCCTGCTCCTGCTACCCCTCTCCACTTGTACACACCTCAGAGGCCCTACAGCCCGGTACAGCCATGCCACTGTGCAGGGTGCCACTCACTGCCTCTCTGCACCACCTGAATAGTGCCCCAGAGGGTCTCTCAGGAAAAGCACTGCACCACTCTGTGCCATCCAACAGGTGGCTCAGATGGCCCCTCAAGCTGGGTGCCATGCGTGAACCACCACAAGCTGTCCCCTGCATGCCATCAAGGGGCCCACGGGCCTAGGCCCATGCCAACTTACACAGCCAAAGAGCTCTCTCACCCACACTACCTTGCGTCTACCCAGGCAGGCTCCCACCCTGTGCAAACTTTGTCAACCACTATGGAAACCAGTTTGAAGGCTCCTGAAAAAGAAGAAAATAGAGCTGAGCCAGCTATTCCTCTACTGGGCAACTACCCTAAAGACTCTCCTCTGAACCATGTTTATAGCTGCTCAATTTATAATAGCTAAGAACAGGAATCAACCCAGATGCTCATCACTGGAAAATGGGTATCAAAGTTGTGGTACATCTACATAATGGAATTTTACATAACAGTAAGGAAAAATGAGATAATGAAATTTGCAGAATAGATGGACCTGGAACAGATCATACTCAGTGAACTCACACAAGAACAGAAAGGCAAACACTGCATATTCTCCCTCATCTGTGGTTCCTAATCAGGATCAGCTTGAATTGCAAGCAAACCTGATGTGAAACTCAAGAGACAGATAATAGGGATGGAAGGGTACTACATACACAAAACTAAATCCAAAATGGATTGGTACAATAAAATCTTTTCTCTTTGGCAGTAGACTAAAAGATATAACCCTCCAAAGAAATATGGGGGTATTGAATGATAAGAATGGCCCAAAAGAGGGTGAGACGAAGCCTAACCAATACAATTGGTGCTTCCTTGTAACCCTCAGTACCAGAAATCAGTTATACCCACATTGAGCTGCTCATGAGAGAAAACTACAAGCCCCCCCCCAAGACAGGCTCTGTCAAAGCATTTGATTTCCTGCCTTAGGTAAAGGAGAAGACCCTATTGCTGATGACACCACAGGCTGCTGACCTGACTGGAATCTGGAAGAAAGCCAGTTCCTAGATGGTAAGCTGGAAAGCACTACATGAGCTGCCAGGGGAAATAGGCAAATAATGTGAGAAATCAGGGGACACTGCTGTACAACAGCAACCAGCATGACGAGATGTACACATCTGTGCATAGTGGCACACAACCTAGGTGGGTAATCAAGGGCTCTCTGATTGGCTAAGAGTTCTGCTCAGTGGCAAGGAACCCGTAGCTGGAATTGGGATCAAAGCTTCCACTAATAATGGGCCATGGACAATCTAAATTAATTAATTAATTAATTAATAAAATGAAAAAAGAAAAGTTAATAGAAAGATGAACAAATTTGTATAGTTAAAAGAGCAGACTGATAGAAAGTGCAGAATGAATCAGTAATAGAACGATAACTCAAGTTGAGCTGAACCTTTTAGAAATAGTTTTCTAGATGGTTCTCTGGGAAAAGATTTTGCAAACTCTTAGGAAGAATTTCCACCACATGTCTCTAAGAAGCTAGAGACTCAATGAGAAGGCATTGTTTCAGCAAGTTATCATGAAATGAACAACTTTAAGTTTAAACATTAAATTTCTTTGAATTATTTGTTGTAAGAAACAAATAAAAGGGTGGTAAATGATAAATGATTGATTTAACTTCCCCAATTTTTAACACATTTACCATGTGACCTTAATTTCTCTTGGGAAGAGATATGCACCGGATCCCATACTCTTGGGCACCCAAGAAAAGATGCACTATGCGAATGTCTGATAGGGAGGCTACTAAAAATAGAAACTAGGCAATCCAGAATGGTCTATATTTGTTAACCTATACTGTTCTAACTCTCCAATGGAGATTGTATTTGTATTTTTCAGGATATAGCGAGTGTGCTGTGGCCCATATAACCCTACCACCCGACAGCAGGCCAAAATATGAGACCATGGCAAGAGATGAGCCACCACAGTCATATTGTGGAGGATCCATATGGAACCCTGCAGAGAAGGACAGGATGAACAAGGGACCCATAGCCACAGCCATTCAGCCAACTCAGGATAAGTCTAATGTGTTTGTGTTTTTCAGGATACAACGAGAGAGCTGTGGCCCATCTAACCTTACCAACCAACCTTAGGCCGATGGATGAGATCCTGACAAGAGAGGAGCCACCACAGTCATATCAGGGAGGATCCATAGAATGACAGATGAACAGGGGACCTATAACCACAGCCATTCAATCAACATAGGATAGGCCAATGAGACAGAAACCAAGGATTTTCGACACAAGGACCTCTAAGCTCGCAACATTAAAGCAGCCTTATTACTCACCCACCACGACTCAGGGAACTGAGCGGAAGAGGGGGCGGAAAGATTGTGAGAGCCGTGGTGGGGGAGACGGTCCAGAGGCATAG